>PVHP010022274.1:0-28277 GCA_004024765.1 Zapus hudsonius
GACTTTTACCTTTGAAGACATATGCCCCATGCTACTTTTATGGTTTCCCCTAATCCCATATTTGCTATGAAACTGATTTTATAGGTTGCAGTTTGCCAACTCTGGTATTTCTTAAGGTTTGGCTAGGGATCACTGTACTGAAACTTCCCCAAAGTTAGCTTGTTGGCACTGATAAGGAAAGAGGTGACGCAACTCACTGGTGACAAGTACAGGGGCTTGAGTGGAGGATGCTGGGCAAACAGAGGAAGGTAGCAAGTACGTGGTCCCATCTGGTCCATGAGACCATCCATGGGCTGAGCTAGAACGCAATGAGACCTCTGTCAGGGCTCAGCGCTATCCTCATTTACATGCAATAAAGCTGAGGTTTAGCTGAGGATTTTATATCGAACACAATAGAAGGTTTATTTTTTGCATTTTATATATATTATGTATATATAATTGTAAATCGATGTCAAGACATTGTAAATTAAATGCCTTAATAAGCATCAAGGGAGTATATAAAATTGGAAAATGCTTGGCTAAGTTGCAAAAAAGATACTCAGTGAATAGGAAACAAAGATTACATAATGCAATGCAAAATTAGTTTGTCATTTGTGTTTTTCATAAAATCTATACCTATGAGCAAATATATATATATATATATACATATACAGATATATATATATATATATACATATACAAATGTTATAGACATATATCCCATTTCTCCATCCCACTCTCCCAGAGGGCCCTTGTCAGTGGAGTTATTGGTATTCACTGTGGGGTAGTCAAGGCCTCAGTCAGTCTCTGAGGGGAGACTGTGTGCCCAGTGTGCCTCAGGATATTCCTACCCACCCTGCAGTTCTTCTGACCCCTCTTCTACAATGATCCCTGAGCCTTGGTGGGCCTGTTAGCAGTCTGGTTTAGTGTTGAGTTCTCTGTAGTCTCTGGATGGCTCCTTCAATGGGATTTACTTCACTTCGTTGTCATTCACAATGTCCCTGAAGCTGCCTGTCAGGATCGCAGCTTCCTCTGGAATTTCTCCTGGGCCTGTGCAAATGTGTTAGAAGTGGCTGGACAGTCACTCCTTGAGTGGTGGGCAGTCAGCCCTCTTTTCTTGTTGTATGAATGGATCCCAGACCTCTCCATTAATATCTTCTACCTGTAAAATAAATCAGATCCTCTAACTAAGAGTGAGAGTAGTTTTAAGGGGACATGCATAGTTATTTGAGAGACTTTTTTTGCTGTGTGCCCACTCTTCCTATGCAGAGAGCAATGGGGTCTTTTCTCTGGAATCTAGGAGTCTCCTGGCCATGGGACTCTGGCTTTGTAGTTCTCTCCCACTGAGTGGAAAGGGTCTGGTGTCCAATATGTGAACAGATGTTTACCCATAAGGGGAGTGAACCAGTACTGCGCATGTGTGGACGTGTTGCCCAGCAGGTTGATTTGAAGCTTACAGGGTCCCTGCTTATTCACACTGTTGGTGACCATTCTACTCCAGCAGCTCCCATGCCAATTTCCTGCACCTTGTGGGCTTGTCAGAGAGAGCTGGCTTCCTTCTCAGTTCCAGCAGGGTCGTTCAGTGTCCTGTGACAGCAGCCTGCAGGGTTGAAGATTTCCATTTTAAATAATATTTTTGCAGTACTGGGCATTGAACCCAGAGATTTATACATGTTAGACAAGTGGTCTACCACTGAACTACATTCCCTAGCCATTTTATTCATAATACCTAAAACACAGCATTTTACTTTTAATTAAATCTCCTCTCCAACTTTTATTTCTGACACTTTTTTAACCTGTTGCTGTGTTTTTTTTTTTATCTGTCAAAGGACCATCTCTTTTAGCTTCTCTTTTATTCCATCCTTCCAAAAACTTCTTTGCACCATGGTTTTCTCCTTACTTATACAGAGCTAACTTTCTAGCTCTTTTTTTAAAGACATTCCAAAAAGTTAACTTTGATCTCAAGACAAAACAAAAGATTCCCTCCACATATTATTTTATTCCATTCTCCTTAGAACATAGAACAAATCGAATTTGTCCCTGCCACAAAATGTATTTCTTTCTTGTCACATGTTTTTATATCTAATGAGCATTCATTTATGTGTGTTAGAGTGATGGAAAAATAAATTCTGTGTGTACAGATCTTGTAACTTAATTCCAAGTTTACAAAGTGGAATTGTCTGAAAGAAGGGCTTTAATTAGGTCAGGCTCTCATGAGGTCCCATGTGGATTGCTAAATAAACAATATCTTAAAGAAGTGAATCATATTTGGCCCTACCTAACTAATCTTAGTACAGGTTTCATTTACCTTTCCCCTGGGAAAATTGACCAAGTTTTAAAGAAGAAAAATTCTGAATGTTTTAAGTAATAACTACATTATTATAGTAAGAGCAGAGCCTTAGGCAAAAGTCTTGACACAAACAACACAAACTTGAAGTAGGAGTTACTTTGTGTTTCTTAATAGCACAATCAGTCCTTCTAAACCATGGTCACGTCTCATATGGTGTGCAATCCCTAAGGGAAGCAAAATTTAAAAAGAGATAAAACACATAGCCATTTGCTGTTTGATGTTTATAAAGGAATAGAATAAAATGCATGCATAATTATTCCCAGGGACAGGAAATATCATCAAAAATCACAACCAATTAGGCTTCTGCATACATGCTAATTGCTGTCTACCAGAGGTGTGTCTGTGTCATCAAGAATGGCAGGCTTGTCTTTATGAATGGGAAATGTGTGAATGAGTGAGAGTGTTGGTTCCTAGATAGAGGGAATTCTTATCTCACACGTTCAAATTCTTCAGCCTCGTGAATCTGACACATTAATATTCATTAAGTGGAACACATTATCATTTTAGAAGATTACTAGGGACTCACCATTTTCATTCCATCACATTTTCCATTTAAGAGTCCCACTTTTGCAAATAATCAGCTTTCTGTTGCCAAGGGCTTTTCAGCTGCTTTCTGGTGAGGTGTAGAGCCAAGTTCAGCATCCATTTAAGAAACAGGAGAATTCTGAAGGACAATTCTATTTTTTAATGACAGATTAATCTTGCTGCTGTGAACCATATCAGAGAGGAGCCAAACTCAAAAGGGAGATGCATGAACTCTTTTTTAGGAAGGGATCTCTCAGCAGGCAGGAAAGCTAGAGGAATTCACAGTTTTCATAGTTGCCTGTAGGTAAAGAGAAACAAATGTACCCTGGAAAGTTCTCAGAATTCTCACAGAGCCAAAAGAAGAGAATGTGTAAAAGAAGACCTTAGTGATATGGAAATGAGCGCAAGTTCAAGTGTGGGGGCTCATCATTCCTGGGGGCTGAAAACAGCACAGGGTTCCTGCAGATTAACATTTCAGTTCAAAAAGTTAGATGTCTTGTTCAAATTCCTGACTTTGTTAATGATTGAACTAGATGAAGCAGTCAGTAATCAAAGAATGGTTGGCTTTTTAAAAATATTAATTACACTTGGAATGATGCATTTTGCTATGTTAATGTTCACGTAATCATTCAAAATCTAATCAAAGCAGTAACTTGATTTCTATTTAAAATATATAATGGGCTGGAGAGATTGTTCAGCGGTTAAGTCACTTGCTTACAAAGCCCGATAGCCTGGGTTCAACTTCCCAGTCCCCACGTAAAGACTGGAGTTCCTTTGCAGTGACACTAGGACTGGACATGTCTATTCTTTCATCTGTATTTCACTCCCACTCTCTCACCTTGAAAATTAATTAATTAATTAATTAATAAAGTATATACTCATAAATTTTACACAAACATCTCTGGGATTATTTTTATATGTTCTGCATTTTTATATTGGATATCTGGAAACATACACACACACACACACACACACACACACACACACACGACTAGGTCTGGGGGTGCACACCTGTAATCCCAGCTACTCAGAAAGTGGAAGCAGGAGGAATCCAAATTTAAGCACTGCCTGGGATAGGGTGAGTTCAAGATTCTTTCTCAATATCAAAAGTTAACTAATGGATGGGAATGGAGCTCAGAGCACGAGTGTTTGCCTGTTCTATCTGAGGATCCAGGTTCAGTCCCAAGTATCAGAAACAAAGAAACAGGGGAAAAGTGACAGCTCCCCATGATATCCTGTCAGCTCTTTGCTCTCCCCAGAAGAGCTCCTGAACTACTTGTGTGTGTCTTTTCAGAAACAGACTGTGTACATATATGCGTAAGTGCAAGACTTGCTTCTACCTGCATACTTGAGAGCAGGCTCTATGCATTCTATTTTATTATTCTATGCTGACATTTATAATATGGCTCATTGCTGGGAAACAGACTTCAGTAAAATAATCCAGCCAGTAACAAAAAAGTATTACATGGAAACTTGTGGGATGTAGTGTTCAGAAGGAAAGTGATACCTGAAAACACCTAGACCTAAAAAGAAGGTTATCTTCTACCTTAAGATACTAGGGAAACCAAAGCAAACTGATTTCAACACAGGAGGAAAGAGAACAACCAGGTTAAGAACGGAAACAAATAAAATATAGAATGGAAAAACAAGCAGGTAAAATTTGTAACACCCCAAGTTAATGTTCTAATAAAAATCTAATACATTTTTAAAGAGAGATGAAAATTACCAGTGTTAGAATCACAAAATCAAAAAATAAAAATGATTTGTACTTTTTCAGAAAAAGAAGGAAATGCATTAAAAGTAAAATGCATTAAAAATACCATATAAAAGTGAACAACCAACCCATGGAATGGGAGAAATATGTACAAATTAAATCATATACAAGAGGATGGACTAGTATACCGACTATATAAAGAAATTTATGAATCTGACTATAAAAAGATAAACAACTAAAATGATAATGGATATAAATATAAAATACCCAGAATAGGGAAATCTACAGAAAAAAATTTCATCCTTTTTTCTCAGACTAGGACAGTCGGAGTGGATAGAGGAAGAGGGTGGAGACCGACTATTAATGGCTGTAGGGATCCATTTGGAGAAATAAAATTGTCCTAAAATCAGTGGTAGGGATGATTGTATCACTTTGTGGATACACTAAAAAAACACTGACTATTTAAATGATTGGGTTTTATAATACATGAATCATATCCTAACAAAGATGGCAATGTATTATTTATAGGCCTGTATGTATATGTAGCTTAACTCCTTTACACCAAAGTTTATTTCTTTGATCTATATTTCAATTTCTAGGAGAGATGAGAAATTATAACTTCCTTATGAGAACATGTCACTATTTTGCCTAGACACGAATGAATCATACTTCTCAGCAAAAGATTTAAAATCCCAACAACATGCTCCTGTTGATTTTCAAATCCAATGCTTTGAATAAATCTCACACTAGTGAATGAAGCACCACCCTTTTTGTCATCCGGTTAGTCCTACAAGTAAAGAGCAAGGAGACCAAGGACACAATTCTAAATTAGGCAGTTGATTATTCAAGAGGGAGCTGAAGTGAAGAGAACACAGAGAATTATAACTATTTACACAAAATCTATCAAAGTTTCATTGGATAATTAAGAGTTTGCCAACTCTACTGTGGGGAAGTTGATGAATGGGATCACTGAAAATTAGAGCTGGGAGAAACCCCAGAGATAATCCATGTCAGTGATTAATTTAGAAACCAGGATACCAAAACCCAAGAAGAGGAAAGATATTCTGCTCTAAGTCATTTGAGTAAAGCTAAGCCACATTTGCAGACTTTTTTTTTTCTGAGCTAGTTTATACAGCTATAGTTAAGACAAGTTCAAAAGTATGGTGATTAAACAGAAAGCTTTTGAGAAAGGATTACAGGCTATTCCAACACAGGGAAATCTATCTTCAATGAAAAAGCATATGAACATTGAAAATATTGGGCCAATATCAGCAAAGACCAAGTAATTAAACCTGAATGTATTCTACATACGGTATTTCAGTTAATGTTCACACAGGGAAAATGGTAAGGAAAATGATAATATCTTATATCAGCTGCTTTGTCATGGAACACAGCTGGAAAGGAACCTAGAAAGATGTCAATTTAGCAAGAGTTCCAGAAGTAGCCCAAGGAAGCTAATGAGAATCCAAATGTACACAATCTAGTTATTAGAAAACTCATTCCTACATTGATTCAAGTTTCAACCTTTTGTTGAAACTTCATGTCAATGCACCTAATTTTTCTCTCTGGATCAATGTATGTGAAGTTTTCTTTTTCTGACACAGAACAGCCCTTAATATTTAGATAAAAGTTCCATACACCCCTTTAATCATTTTTCTCTAACTTAATCACCACAGGTCTGCCCATCAATAAGTCTTCACGTACAGAGACTTTCAGCACACGCCTAGTTTTGCCCATCATTCTATGTTTTTCCCTTTCATCATTGTGATTTATCAGGGTTTAAAGAAACCATTAGCCCAAACTTCCTATCTTTGAGACAAATTAAATTATTAGTATCTTTTGATACTAAATCAATCATGTTGTTGATGGGTTTATTGTTGACATTTCAGTACATAAGTAAGAAGTATAACAACTAAAATTCAAAGTATTATTGACTTACATTGTATAATCAATTTGCATATTACCTGTTTATATCACTGTACTTTTTAATCTCTCTCTCTTGAGATGTCTGGGGTTGTTCTCTACTTTCCTGACTTTACCTTAGCTCATTCAAACAGACTAGAATAAGTTCCTCATATTGATTCACTGAAGTTTTGGAAATAATTATGCCCTTATATGTTAAGATTCTTGAGAGAAATATGGCAGTGTCTCATTTTATGTGTCTAATGATGACCATTCCAGAAGAGACAGACAATAGGAAAATGTGGGAACCTAGGGAGGCCATATAAGGAGGCAGAGAGTTCATGAGAACATGATCTTATATTTATGAGTCTCTACAGTATCCTAAAGTCTGTGCTTTGTTCATGGGAAATAATTCATGCCTACTTTAGATTTGATATAACAATTGTCTGACTTGTCTATGAGGAAAATATCATGCTTTTATTAGAGATTACTTAATTTTTCAAGGATGCATAATTAATATGTGATAGACTAAACTATTCAAAACTACTCAAAACTAGGTCTACCCACCCCAAAGGTGTTATACTTTCCCCAACAACACAGAGTGTCAAAGTCCAACCTTTATGTCTGTGGTGGTAATCCCCAGATGAAGGAGGGAGAGACCCTGAGTCAGAAGGAATTTGTTCTTCCACAACTTCTGTTGCATAAAAAACTACTATTATTTTTACTTTTAAATTTTATTTACTTATTTTTTCGTGTGTGTGTGTGTGTGTGTGTGTGTGTGTGTGTGTGTGTGTGTACGCACACATGCACCAGGGTTTCTTGACACTGTAAGCAAATGCTCTTCTAGCTTCATGCGGGTGGCTGGAGAATTGTTCTTGGGCTGGTCATCTAATTGGGCCTTTGTAACAATGGAGTGAATACCGGAAGCTTCACCCACTCCACTTCCCCCAGAGTTTGTATCTTAGCATGCCAAAAAATTGGACAAGCTTAGATAGAGAGCATTCTTTTCATCACACATGTTTTTTTTTGTTTGTTTTGTTTTGTTTTTATGTCAGAGTAAATTCAGAAGATTTGGGAGCGGGATAAGGGAAAGTAGCCCATACCTTATTTAAAAGGAAAGGAGAAGTTACAAAGATCTCCAGCCACTAGTGTGGAGAGCCCATGTCGGGGAGGTTTTAGCCACATAAAATCTGTACTGGTAAACCAAACAAAAAAAGAAGGAAGGATGTCAGAAGGCTCCCATCATGAGGAAAAAGGTTAATGTCACAAAGAACCCTGAGCCCCTCCCCTTTGCCATTAGGCTGTGGTGGGGAGAGCCTTACCCAAGCCCTGGAGATTCAGAGGTCCTTCTGCTAGCCTGCCATGTAGGGGAGAGAGAGGGCTTCCTGTTTCAGGTGACTTATATGACCTGGGCTAGGTAAGTCAGAGAGACAGCTGGTTGGTCTATCTTTGACCAATCAGTTTCAGGATTTAGGTTTGAACTCTAGTTAGAGACACCTCCCACTCAAGGGGAGGGGGTCAGGCATGAGATGTGTGTAGCCTGAAAGTACCAGTTAACCTGTCACAGTAGGCTTTGTAAGAAACCTTTAACTGCTGAGCCATTTCCCCAACCCTGAGACTCTGATTCTGTCTCCCATCATTGCAGTTCCTTGCAGCTCCTTTAATGTTAAATACTGAATAGGAATGGATTGACTTGATGGTGGATTTACTTCATCCTCATTGAGTTTATTAACATTTTTTTCATGGAGGATCAGGGCGGACACAAGGAATGAGATAGCAAGACAAGAAGGATTAGCTATAGGAGGTGGTGGTCCTCAGTGGAATGTGGGCAGGGGAAGGGGACAAGAGAGGGCAAGGGACAGAGAGATGAATGAGTGCCACCATACTCATATGTTAAAGAAGTCCAATCCCCTTTATTTGAGTTGGCACTTGACATGACACATATAATTAGCTTCTTTTATTTAAGCATTTGGTAGGCAAATAATGTGTAGTGGTAATAACAAAGAAGAAAAGAAGGAAGGAACTTGTAAAGGAAGGGAAGGAGGGTCAGAGGTAAAAAAAAAATAGAAGGAAGAGCAAGCTAAAAGCAGGAAACTGGAGGAAAACAGCTTTGGAAGGAAGATATAGCAGCCAAGATTTACCCATATTCTGTCCTGAAGTTCATGATCAGTTTATAGTGTGAATGCAAATAATACATGTGGTAGTACTTAACCGTTCTTGAGTTTTCAAGGTACTTTTTCATTATGTGATTCTTGGGGAAATCCTATTATATACATGGGTAAAGCAAGAATTATGCTCTCTGTTGTAAGTATTGAAGCTGGACTCAAGTCAGCATTTCTGACATATCCTCAGCGTCCTTACTATTTAACCAGTCAGGCTTTCCTATGGTGACAGATCAGCTACTTATTTAGACTTGAGCAAATATGTACAAGGAGGTTCAATGTTTCAAGGTTACTGTAGCAAAAGAGACAAAGTTATTCTCCCACATATAATAAGCCAAAAATTAATAAGTGTTCTCATAAGAAAGAAAAAAAAAGATGAGGAAGAAAGCAAGAGCAGAGGACTAGAGAGGGTGCCTTTTATATATTTAGAAGAGAATCTTTTATCTATGGATGAAATACAACCCATTTAATATGAGTAGAAGAAAAGGTATCGGGAATAACATGGGCAAGTGTCATAGTCAGCCACACGCCGCTGGAATGAATCTCCAAACCAGGCACAGTTTATGGGAGGAAAGTATTTATTGAAACTACAGATTGAGGGGAAGTTCCATAACAGCGAAAGAGGCTGGCCATCTTTCACAGGTCAGAGCAGAGAGAAAAACCATCACCTACACCACACACACAGAACAGGGAACAGGTGGGTGGGTGGGGCCAAGGAGAGAGTTTCTTCCCCTTTATATAGCCTTAGGATGGGGTCTTGCAACCCTATCCCAGACTTAATGGCTTCCTGAGTCTCTGGAATTTCCTTCCTGCATGGCCCACACAGGAAAGGATGTTTATTTCCAGCTTCTTTGAGCTTCTTTATATCTTGCCCCTTGCTGAGAGGCTGCCTTCCTGTCAACATCATTAAAGACCCACCCAAGATTACTTGAAAGGTCAAGTTGACAACAAAACCTAACCATCACAGCAAGTATTAGTTGTCTAGAAAAATGGACCCACATAGGCTGAGTAGGGATTTATACAAATCATGTGACATGACCTATGCAAATATGGGCACATATTCAGAATAGACCATGGTTAAATTCTGAACAGATTCTAGCTCTGATCTTGAGAAAGATCTTTTGCCCATTCTGAACTACGTTTCTCAAACTAGGGAAAGTGCTTTAAAAGTAAGGCACATCCTTGGAAACTAAGGCTATGTCTAGACAGATCTTTCCAGAGAGAAATAAATTGTACATGAAAGAAGGGCTTGTCATGAGAACAGTGGGCATGGGATCCTGGAACACACAGAGGTTTACATTACCACTGCGGCTCAATGCATCATCTGTCACTTTCCAGGGGAAGGCAGGCGTCAACAGGGTGACATATTATGGGCCTGGTGAAAGCCCTCCAGCCGACCAGCACCATTACCCTCCACCAGCATTCAGCCATCCGTCAGCGTTCGGAAGCAGGTCCCTTCAGAGCCTCTGCAACAGCTCATTCAGACATGCTTCCCCTGCTCATCCAAGAGTATGTCATGTTGAAGACTTCATACTCTCAATAGTGAAGAGAGGCGATTTACGAGCCCCACTGAAATACCAAAAATCCTCCCCAGATTAAAGAACATGAAGAAAAGAAAGGAGGAGATCTCTAATAAATACTCAACATGTACTTATCAGAACCCGTCAGCCAAAAACCACCTATCAAATCTCCATCCAGATGTTTTCCATGGGCTTCTGGTACTTTATGTTGTCTTCCTATAACGTTATATCTTCCTCCTAACTTAGTTGGCATGAATTTACCTTTTAGAAGAGAACTGAAAATGGGTTTAATATTTCTGTTCCCATAGAATGATGAAGCATACCTACCTGGTGTCTCCAGTGGAAAAGCCTCATCATATATTCTGCCCATTGGAAACCAGCGTGAGGACTGATTAGCAAAGTCTACCAAGACCTCAGGAGAGCCAAGCTTCAGCATTAGTGCTGTGATTTAGAAAACCAACAAAAGTTGAAGATATTCAGGTCATTTCTAACGCACTCAGAAACAAAGCAGTGGTCAAGTCTCAAGAATGTCAATCTTGAACACCACACATGTGATGAAAATTACAGTTCATTAGTGTGGTACTCTGCTAATGGGGCATGGAGGAAGTAGGGTTTTTGCTGAGTCTGGCAGGCTTCTGGGACAGTCTCCTCTTGATAAGGAAGTTGAGGCAAAGTCCGAGGGCCCCTGTAAATTTTAGCAATCCTGAAAACTCCAAAGCCCCTAGGCAGGCCACAGCTGTCCCCTAAGATAAGATAAGCAGTTCAAAGCCTAACTTATTCCAACTGCAAATAACAAACCTAAACAATAAGGTTTCATTTCCTCTGCTAACATCACCATTCTATCCATGTATAGAGTCACATAGCCCCCTCAATTTATCTATGTAAATTAGGATACTGCCCCCTACCAATCAAACTCATGAGATGCCCACAGATCTTGCTTCCTATGCTTCTACCTCTGACTTTTCTCTATATAAACAGCTGCAATCTATCAATAAAATGAGATTTGCCCACTGCCACTTTCTCCCGAGGGTCTCATCTCTTGTTCGGCTTACGGCTATTCTAAGCCACTGCTCACCCAGCTCCCATGGGTGAACGGGGAGTTGATGCGCGGCTGCAACCCCCTAAGTAACCCACGGACCCAGACATTAGATCTTCTAGTCAGACAGGCTTGAGCTCACGAGCTTCCTGTCAGTGACTTCTTTATCCAAGCTATTCTGTTTCCTCATAGACCCCACATAGTGAAAATGCCTACCTTGTACCAGTGTTAAAATTAATGTGGTCATGAATATAAGTGAAGTATACAGACAGCACCTGGAAGAAAAGAGGAGGCAGATCAAAAATGGTAGCTGTTATTGTAGATGATCACAATTTACGGTAAACAAATCATTATCCTTTCTTCACTTTTAAAACACTATTGATGACTCTGCTGTAGAATTATCGAGCTGTCATAGTTCTATTCTTTTACTGCTTATCTTTCCTTCCCTGTGAGCTCCATGGAAGATGGCACCAAGACCTGATCATCATCGATCCTCAGGATAGAATTAAGGACCTATGCAAATAGTAGGCAGCAAAAGAATTTGAAAGGAAGAAAAAGGAAGAGAAGGAAGGAATGAAGGAAGAGTAGGAGGGAAGAAGGAGGATAGGAAACGGAGAGAGGAAGGAAAGGAGGGAACAACTACAAAATGTAAAAATATCTTGACTCCAAAGTAAACTCGTTATTTGCTAGAGTTTAACAAAGAAAGCACCACTCAGGTGCTGGAGAGATGGCTCAGTGGAGAAGGCACCTGGCTGCAAAGACTATCAACCTGGGTTCAATTCCCCAGTACCCACATCAAGCCAGATGCACAAAGTGGCGTATGCATATAGAGTTTGTTTGCAGCAACTGAAGGTACTGGCATGCCAATTCTATCTGTCTATCTTCTCTCTCTCTCTCTCTCCTTGCATATACATAAATATATTTTTCAAATGCACCACTCAATAGTTACATATTCTCCCTCATATGCAGTTCCTAACCAGGATAAACTTAAACTCTAAGCAAACCTAGCAGGGGAAATGAGAGACCATGAAAGAGGTGGAAGGAATGAGAGGGAGAGAATGGGGGAGGGGACTTAAGCAATAAGCTAAACAAATAATGAATTGAAATCATAAAATCCTTACTTTCATACAGTAAGCTCTTGAAGAAGAAGTGGGCATTGTCTAGTAATAGGGGCTGTGAATGGAAGGGGAGGAAGCCTAACACCATGAAAAATTTATCAGACCTGCAACTCCCTGTCCCAGTCATTGGATCCTTCCCTCACTGAGCTATTGATCAAAGAGACCTACAAGGTCCCCAACACAAGACAGGATTCTATCAAAGCTCTTGAATACCCACCCTAGACCAAAGGTAAGATCCTATTGCTGATGAAACCACAGAAAGACATCGAACAACACCAAGAGACCCTGCAAGATCCAGAATGGTATCCAGTACCCAGATGTGCAGTGCAGTGCCAGAAGGCACAATATAAGCTGCCAGGGGAAAACAGTCAATGATATTTGGAGAAAGCAGAGATCACTGATTTAAAATGCAGACTGTTGCTATGAGAAGGCTGAGCACACTTCCTTCTGGGAGAGATCAACGAACCAAGAAGTGATCACCTGTGCAATAGAGGCACCAAAACCTGGGGTGGTATTCAAAAGCTTTTAAATTGGCTAAGAAATCCACTCAGTGACAAGGAGCCCTTAACTGGAATTGGGACTCAGGGCAAAATCCTATGGTAACCAAAACCTGGGGCTCCAAAAAGAAATCCTCATTATCATAGAACTACAGAGAGGCTAATCTCAATAGAATTTTGCCAAATTAGAAATGTGTGACTGACTTAACCTTTACTGATCTCACTCTGTGATGTAGATTCTGTTTGTATTTTTCAGAAGGCAGTGAGAGAGCCGTGGTCCACCAGTGGATTGGGGACAGGGAGGAGGGAAATGGGAATACCAACACAATGTTTGCTCATACAATCAATGTATCTAATTTTGGACAATAAAGATTAAAAAAATGTGATTCAAAAAAAAAAAAAGAATTCTCCCTTCGTGTTTTTTTTGCTCTATGCCTTTTCTAGCTTTGGCTGGCCTACAGAAGATGAAGCTTCAGAAAAGAAAACGGACCTATATTGGAGAGACCCTGTTCCTGATGACATTATTGTCGCATACCCTTGATGTGATCACCAGATGCCCTGTATTTTCTTTAGCAGGGCCATCTTCCAATATGCATCACAATATTTTATAATGAAAACATCCTCACCACATCTCAAATTACAGGTTTTTTTTCTCATTCTAAATATATGGGCATCATAACCATAGGGCAGAGATCAGGGCCCAGGCCACCTGAGCCATCGCTGATATTTGAAGCAGGGCAGATGCAGCCTGAAGACAATAAGTCATGAGCTTCGAGTCTATGTGTCTTTTTTACACTTTCTGTTGACATTTCTTTCATTTTCTATCAATTCTATTTGCTTCTTTTGCTTTTTGCTCTTTATTGTTTGCCTAATCACCTTCAGGATTTCCTCCTTAGTAATACTCATTCTATTCCTATCTACTATCTATCTATCTATCTATCTATCTATCTATCTATCTATCTATCTATCTATCTATCTATCTATCTATCATCTGTCTGTCTGTCTATATATCTATCTGATTAATTTATTTTGCATGTGATAGGGAAGGGGTGCAAGCATATGAGTTTTGAGATCAGAGGCTGATTCCTCTAAGGACTCACCTTCCTTGATAGTTCTTCTCTTTATTTAACTGAGGCAGGGTCTCTCGCTTGAGCCCAGAGCTCACCAATTCAGTCAAGCTAGTCAGCTTTCCCCAACAATTCCCAGTCTCTGCCTCCCATGCTCTGGGCTTACAGGAGGCTGTCACACTCAGAAGCCATTAACATGGAGGTTGGGGATCCAAACAATACCTAACCCCTGCTTTATTCATCACTGCTTCCTCTCTGGCCTTCCTTCATATCATACGCATAACTTTTAAATTTTTCATTCACATGGTCCATCCAATTCCCTGCTGTTTTGATTCCTTAATGTGTTCATTACCTCTATCCCCATCTCTGTATTTTTCACTATAACCAGTTTTCATTTCTCCTATATGTATCTTGGACATTGCCCAATCTCCAATTCTTGATAATAAAATTCTGATATTCAAATTCGTTCATCCATCTTTCTGTGTGTTTCCTATAGTTTTCACATGATTTTTCCCCTCCCAAACCTCATGTTGAAATTTAATCCTCCTTAGGGAAATAAAGAGGCTTGAAATTTAATCAGACTATAGTATTTGGAAGTACAACTTTTGGGAGGTGATTACGATAACTTAAGGTTTATAATAGAACCCCATGTTTGAACTCTGGTAGCCACATAAGAATCTTGGAAACACACACACACACACACACACACACACACACACACACACACACACACACACACAGCAGCAAGGCCATCACCAGAAACAACTCTCAACTAAGGAGCCGAACTGTGAATCACAACAACCCTCTTTTCTTTATACATTACCTAGTCTGTGAAATTGTGTTATTAGCAGCCAAAAAATGAATGGGTATAGGGATATAGGATGTTTCATTTTTCAATTATTTCCATGGAACTTCCTTTTTTATTCTCTTTATTTATAGGAATTTACAACTTTTTGATTTCTCCTCATTGTGGAAGCCTCTTTGTTTCTTCATCATGTAGAATTGTGATTAGAGTCCAAATTCCAACATTGCACCCATTTTACCAACTTTTTAAGCTAACAATCCTTAACAGTGGTCACAAATGCCTTTGGATCATGGAAGACTGGCAAAAGCCCATATATTAGTTAAATAGCTCACTTATATGCTGATATATGTATATGGGCATCTGCATATCATTGGAGAAAAGATGATAATTGAACATATATGCCTCAGAAACTGTTCACCAGTAGAGCTGGTACAGGTTGACTTGCTTTTCCATTCCCATGAAAGCATTTCTAAGACTCTCACTTTCAAGACTCACTTCCTCCCCCCTCTTGTGCTACAGACAGCATTGAATTTTGTCCCATAGATAGAAAAAGTCACCCATAAAGAGATAGTTACCTTCTCACCTCAACTCCTAGGTCAACCTCTTCACATGATCCTTTATTTCTGTGATAGTAAATCCAGCTGTGTTCTGGACAATTCCAATAGCCTTGGTATTTTTTTTCCTTAGTTATCTTTTCCCTTGTGTCTCTGATTTTTCAACCATTATAAAATCTTTCTCACGGGCTCTGAATATGCTTTAACCTCTCAATTCTCCTATAAACCAAACACTATGAAAAACTCCTCTATAAATTACTTAAAATTCTTCATTTCTCACTCCCTTGTTAAGAAATTATAATTTGGTTCTCATTCTCACATTTCCATCAAAGCCACCTTCACTGAGATTATTCATGACCAATGTGTGGGTAAAGCCTGATGCTGGAAGTCATCCAGGTGATTACTTCACAACAGTGATGTACACTTTCACAGGCTCATCACTATATAGATATTTTTGTCCCCTCTCTTAAATGTACACAAATTGATTATTTTCTTTCTATCTCCCTGAGCACATCCTGTCTGTCTTTTTTTTTTTTGTAAAATGCCTTTCTCTAATCAGGCTTCACTGATTGGTACTTTTAGTCCTCTCCTTACAAATAGCAGATGCTTAAATCAGTCTATGCATGTAAAAATATGTATTAAGAGAAAAATTAAGGAATGCATGTCTGAATTTAGATAATGGATAGATAAAAGGAAGAAATAAGAGAGAAGAAGTCAAGGGAGGGTGGGATGTAAAAAGAGAGGGAAGGAGGAGACAAGGAAAAAAGAAAAGGTTGCTTTAGCATAAACATTTTATATTGTACTATGATTATAAGAAAAAATAATAAAGCTATTGAGTAATCCTCAAGGCAAAATCCTCAACCAAATGGACATACAATGACTAGGAATTGACCTGCCTCAGTGAACTCCATCGGTCATTGTCTGGGAGCTGCCCAAGGGAGTGTGGTCTGGTTAATGAGGCCACAGATTCAGAGCTCTGGAGCCCTCTGCTCCCAGCAGTCAGGTGTAGAGGAGCACTCACCTGGCTAACCTTTCAGCATACTAAGTCCCTGTTCACTTTCCGCTTTAGAAGTGCATGTAGACAATCCAAATAGCATGGTAATTAAAGAATATGGTAGGGTGGATACTAATTGAAATATAATTTAAATTAAAATATAAAAATTCAGTCATATAAAAATTGTGAATAGCATGCCAGAAAGCATATTTCAGGTACACTATCCTTAAGGCGAAAAGAAACTTCACCCAGCAAGGAAAAAAAGAGAATGGCATTTACCTAGATCACCCTGAACCAGCAAGTGAGGGAAGCAGGATGCATTCAGTGAAGAAGTCACTCAACACTCAAGGCTTCATGATCTAGGGTAAAACATTTGAAATTGATTTTTTCATTATACATTAGCACATAAAAAGCTAAAGATTTAGCAAAAGATTTATTTCATGCTCATATTTTGAAATATCACATAATCAGAAATAGTATAAATCTGAAGCTATAGGACTGATTGATCTAGAAAACTGTAAATTGCTAAGACTAGGGCGAAGAGTGTGGTCCAAAGCATTGCAGCACTAGCCTGATGACCAGAGTTTCTATCCAGGAACCTATCTAAAGCTGGCTGCAGTTCCCCATACAGATGTAATCCCAGTGCATGGATGGCAATGGAGGCAGAGTCAAGAGAATCCCAAAGCTCTTAGGCCCACCTGATGCTCACAGGGACAGATGACAAGAGACCCCGTCCCAAACAAGGTGGCAGGTGGGGACATCCACTCTAAGATTGTGCTCTGATCTACACTTGTGCACCATGGCAAACACACACACACACACACACACACACACACACACACACACACACACACACACACCATGAGTATACCAGCACAGTGATACACAGCAATAATCTCAGTACTAGCCTGGACTGCACAGTGAGACCCAAAGGAGGTAAGGAATGAAAGAAATAAAGGAAAAAGAAAGGAACGAAGGAAGGAAGGAAGAAAGGAAGGAAGAAAGGAGGAAAGAAAGAAAGAAAGAAAGAAAGAAAGAAAGAAAGAAAGAGAGAGAAAGGGAGGGAGGGAGGGAGGGAGGGAGGAAGGAAGGAAAACAGAAAGTTGGGGGAGAGAAAGGTACAGAAGCAAAGGGAAGAAAAGTAAAAAGAAAAGAAGAAAAGAGAAAAAACTGGGCATGGTAGCTCATGCCTGTATTAATACAGGAAGATTAAGAGTTCTTGGCCAACCTGGGATATATAATGACACTCTATCTCAAAAACAAACAAAAAAGATAAAGAAATTTTATCAGTACTGATATGAACTTATCATCAAGATATACTACTAACTCGTAATTTAACTTCCAGGACCATTTGAATAATAAAATATGATTTTTATAAAATATGTGTGTATACATGCTGATCTATAAAAACAAGTTGAAGGGAGACCATTTTATGTTGTATATTCTTTAGTAATTTTTGGATTTTGAAAAGTTGTTCTGGTATTAGTAAATAAATTGAAATTTAACACTATGGAGGAATACACTGACTTCCAATGAGACATTCAATGACTGTCTGCAATTTGAAGCTGCCTCCTGAGCTCCAGGCCTGCTGGTCTGATTGACTACTGGCTGTCCCCACTTGGGAGGATTTCATCAAGTTCAACATGATCAAAGCTTTTCCTTTCTTCCCAGCACCTGTTCAGAGATATCTTCCCTGGCTTTCGAATGCCCCCTATTCCTGGGATCCTTATGGTTCCTGTCTACTCTCCTTGCATTCTTCTCCAGTGCTGTAAGCATGACTCAGCTTTTATCCACTTCATCTTCCTTGTTGAACACAGACTTGGTCTCAAAGAATCTTCGTGACTTAATAAGGACAGTCTTCTGAAAATACCTCCTAAGATGTCTAACACATCGTTAACTGAAATAAAACGGCACTTAGAGAAGCACTTTTGCAGCCTTGCCACCTGTTGGGGAGCATCATCTGATGTTTCTTTTCATTCCTTCTTAAATTGCTGCCTGTGATTTCACGATCTGTTTCCTAACTCTAGTCTTCTGAGACTTTTAGGAACAAGCCATAATTACTGTTTCCATAATGTCAATTATTTTATAGACTTCAAAGCGAAAGATTAATATTGAAAAGTGATATGATTTAAGACACAGGGATAGATAAATATTTAATATGGCTAAGGAAGAATTCCCCTTCCTAGTTTAAACCATAAACAATTGGCTAACAACAGTTTTCTATGGCTGCATATATACATACCTACATACACGAGTGATACTTACATAGGAATGAACAAGCCATCTGTCAAAGGAAATCCTCAAGTGCCCAAGGAAAGAAACCCAAAGCAAAGAGTTGGGTTAATGACCATGAATGAATCAGAGTCCCTACTAATATTTGGGTTTGAAATCTTATACTAGGAGCTCCAACTACTAAGGAACATAAAATTGAACATAAAACCTTTACAAAAGGCTGTTTAGAACATAAGCGTTGCTAAGGAAACACACACACAGTAGGTGTCTTAGGTAATAGTGATGAAGTAGAACAATTCAGAATCATGCGAGAATTGTATGAATTAAAGGAAAAAAAAACTGCCAAACATAATGAGTTGAGGATTCTATCATTTGAGACTTTGAGGTTTGTTTCATGTGTTCCCCATGAGACATAAACTCTAAGCAGATAAAATAATTTAACAACTGCCTTGTAATATTTGTGTTTATGCCCATGGATTGGTGTTGCTCTCAGACTTGATCACAGAAGTTTCTTTTTGAAGTGGGGAGAGGTTAAGCAAAGAGGCATGCTGGAGGAAGTGCTGGGGGTGACTGTTGAATGCTCAGCCCTAAAAAGAACAACAATCCCTCCATGACTGAGAGAATAGTGCAGAAGAGGGGCAGAAACAATAAATAACCAGAGAATCTTCCAGATTCCTCTCTCAAATAAATCCAAAAGATTAAACACAAATGGTCTGATTTCTAATATCAGCAATCACACTTCTGGTACATTTTTCAATATTGGTAATGAATGGTTTGGTTCAGGTCCTTTCTCTTCTATATCTATTTCTTAGTAATTTTTAATAGCAAGAACCATCTAGAACTTACACATATTGGTTTTCAAGGAATACTAGTTACATAGAATTTTGGTTTTACAAGTGTGGTGGTTTGAATCAGATGCCCCTCATTCACTCATGTGTTCTGAATGCTTGGCCCCAAGCTAATGACAGTTTGGGAAGGTGGAGCCTTGCTGGAGGAGGTGTGTTTCTGAAGGCAAACTTAAGGGTGTTAAACTCAGCTCCCTCTTGCCAGACTTTGACTAACTCTCCTTCTGCTGTTGTCCACCTGCTGTGGCAGAGGCGATGCCAAGCCTCTGCTCATGCCATGCTTTCCCCTGACCATCATGAGGCTCCTCCTTGAGACTGTCAGCTATAGTTTACCTGTAGTAGCAGGCCAGAGACAATCCAGAGGCTTCTTTTTCTCTTTGGACTACAGTGGGATGAGTGAAGGGTACTCACAAATATAGTCATATCAAGACTTTGTGTTGGGCATTCAGGTTTTTTTAAAAAAATATTTTATTTATTCATTTTCAAGCAGAGAGAGAGAGAGAGAGAGAGAGAGAGAGAGAGAGAGAGAGAGAGAGAGAGAGAGAGAGAGAGAACGAACCAGGGCCACCACCTGTGGGTCTGGCTTATGTGGGTCCTGGGGAATTGAACCGGGGGCCTTAGGCACTGGAGGCAAGTGCCTTAATCCCTGAGCCATCTCTCCAGCCCCAGGGCATTCAGGTTTTAACCTCTCCTCAAACAAACATTAGTGACGGCCTCCAACAATGTCTAAGTCTCAGGTTCCTCTCCTTTAAGAGGAGATGGAACTGACCATTGAAAGGTTTTAATAAGGCTTTGATAGGATGTCATGTTCCTGGATAGTAATTGATTTTCAATTAAGAAAGAATAGCTATGAGTAACTTTTCTCATTTGCCATACATAAAGATATATGTTTTATGTGGATGTGAGAGGCTTTCATATACCACTGCTGTCTACTTCCTTTGCCTATTATTTCTGCTTCTCACAAGGCCAACAGTCAAGACAGCTTAGCCAGGTCCTCTGGGGGTCTGTTATCATGATGGTGCCATGCTGAGGATCATCTGAAGACAAAACCAAAGAGCTTGACATCTGTGGTTTCTTGCTGTCAGTCACTAGAGAAGTCAGCCTTGGTTCCTGGACATGTGGGACTTCTGTGGGTAGCAGCAAAGCTATTGTACTCAACCTCTCTCTCACTGCTACAACAAAAATAACCTGAACAAAAGCTGCTTGTGGAGGAATGGGTTTATTTGGCGTAGGGACTCGAAGTGAGACTCCATCCTGGCAGGGAAAACGTTGGCATGAGCAGAGGGCTGGACATCACCTCCACCACAGCACTGCAAACAGTGGCAGGAAGGTGTGCCAAACACTGGCAAGGGGAAGTTGGCTTATAACCCCCATACACCCACCCCCAACAACACAGCTCTAGTGAGGTTCAAATACCCAAACTGCTATCATCTGGGGATCAAGCATTCATAACACATCTGTTTGTGGGGGACACCTGGATCAAACCACGACAGCTATCAGAGGAGAGACAGCAAACATTCATTTAGGAAGACAGTCACAAATTACAAGTGACTGGCCATCATCTCTGGGTTGGAAAAATGTTACAGGTACATTCACACTCAGGAGATAAGACCTCACAAGGCTGGCATACCCTCAAGAGGGGAATCTAGAGTCTCTCTGAAATCAATAAGATGAAATCATCCAGGCTGGACTTAGTTTGCATTTGACTCTCTTGCTGTACTCCTCCCCTTTCCTCTTCCAGAATCTTCCATCACCACTCTTGAGAGTAAGCTGGATTTTATGATTCATGTTTTTCTCTAATCAAACATAAATGTATAGATGAATATGCATATATAGATAGATGACAGATATGTATATATGCCCATACATGAATATGTATATATATATATTATATGAATATGTGTAAGTATATATTTCATTTTAAAACAAGGTTATATTAAATCTACCTCTTTGTCTCCTGATATTTCTAAGTAGTTATGCTGCATGCGAATTGCTCTAAGTCAAGTGATAGATAAATGAATTGCATAGTACTTTAAAATATTAAAAATAGTCAACCATTCTCTATTAATCAGAATCCATTTATCTTCCAGATTTAACAATAAAGAATGAAACAATTCACTAAGAGCCTGTGTCCACACATCCTTCCCTACTTATGCATTGGTTTTTCTGGAATAGGTTCCCTCAGTGGGACATCTGGGTCAAGGGACATTTTTAACTTAATACACATTGCCAGATTGCTTTCCAAGAAAGGCTATAATAATGCCCATTTCCAGCAGCAATATATTAAAATATCCATTTCCCCTGTATCCTGCCAGCCATAGGTGTTACTGCTCTGCTCAATGCTTGCCAGTCTGATGGGCATAAAGGGATTTGTCATTACTCTGATTTGCATGCACTGAGGGTGGGGGAGAGTATGTTTGCTGGCAGTTTGGAATTGCCTTTCTGTGCATGGCATCTTCAGAGGCTTTGCTAATCTTTCTGTTGGGATATTGGAAAGGGCTTTTCTTATAAAGTAAATGTGAAACCATATCACATATTAATTTCTTTCCCATACTCACCATTGTGTTTTATTCACTTTAGGTACAGAACCTTTTCATATACAAAGACTTTAGAATTTTGTATGGTCCATAAACACATGTTTTTGCTGTATGCTAACATTAAATAATAAATGGAGTGTTCTAAATATTCCTTTTCTGCTCTATGGTTTTATTAAATTTTTATTTAATCTTTAACCCTTCTAGTTTTTTTTGTCTGTGTTTTGGGTAAGATAAAGATTAACTATATTTTCTTCTGGAGAGAAGGCCAATTATGCCACTACCATTTATAAATAATTTATGTCTGCCTCTTGGTTCAAATATCATGTCATTGTGTATTAAATTCTCATTTCTTCTCAGATAAAGTTCTGAATTTCCCAATGTGTTTCATTAATCTATATACCTATATGCCAACACTCCGTTGAACTGATTTGAATGGACATTTTGAGTGATCTTTTATGCAAGCCATATCATTTTATTGTCTTCTTTTACTTTCCTTTCTTAATATCTTTCTATCTGTATAAACACTTAGGGTAAACTTAATCTCAAACGTAAAGATATTTTGGAGTTATAATGGGGATTTCACAACTACTAATATTTTCATGAAATGAATAGACAACTGTATGTTTTTCTTCATATATTCAGATTTTCATCAATAGACATGGCATTTTGTAGAATTTTTTCCTATTTTTATTGCTAAAATATTATTGATTTCATTATTCTGTTTTTTTTAACTGTAAATATAATTTGGATTCAACTTCAACTTCTAGGATTTATTGTTATAAGAGAAAAAAACTTTTGAAGTTTTTTTTATCATGTGTGTCTTTCAAAAGGCCTTCTAAGTACTTCTGTGGATATCCATGGATCAGCGCTGCTGTGGACTTTGGCCAGAGAAGTTTCCTGTTGCGGTGGGTGAAAGTTACTACAGAGACTCATAATTCATGACACTGCTGAGAATAAGTGACCCTAAATGAGACATCTATATCACTCTTTTCATGGGTCAGGAAACATGGAAGATGGTGCAGAAAGTTGGGGAGGAATGCTTCAATGTACTTTCTCCTAGACATGGCATGGCCATTGTACTTTGAGTTCTGGGCAGCTGTGAATACATGCAAAGGAATGTCAATCTCCTGTCATGGAGAGGGAAGGGGTTTCTGAGTCCTGTCCAGACCTGAGGGTCCATAGGCAGGTAATGGTTGCTGGGTAAGAGAGAGACATTTTCTTCAGTGTGTCATCTATAGTAAGTTGCCCATGCTCTGGCCAATCACACCTGGCCACCCAGGCTCCCTATAGAAACCTTAATTAAATCACACACACACACACACACACACACACACACACACACACACACACACACACACAGACACGAGTGTCATGAATGTTAAAGAGGTAGTTGGGAAGTAGAAGGAGATGTGTAAAATTGGAAGGGGCATAAGAGAGAAAAATGGGATGTAAACAGGATAAAATACATTATGTATGTATGAAAATATAGTAAAACCTATTGTTATGTAATTGGTATATGCTAATAACAATACAATTTTATCATGTATCTAGGCACATTATCATATTCTCTTTATTTGATTGAAGGAGAACATTTTCCAAATTGTGTTTTTAGTTTTCTGAGTATAAGAAATTTTATCTAAAAGATAAATGTACACCACTAGTTTTAGTTTTAGATTATTTCAATTTCTTGTTTTTCTATAGCTTCCAAGAAAACGTTAACTAATATATTATCCTTACACTTTAGTTAAATTGCAATAATTTTGGTAATTTGTTATTGAAGATTCCATTTGCTATTGATAAATTGAATTAATTTTTCTGTTTTGCTTTATAAGAACTTGCTAATGACTTGCACCATTTGATTTCCTAGAAGAAATACTACTTTGTAATCAGCGTGGCAGATCCATGAAGTCTATTAGTTAATATTTAATTTATGTTTAGTATACACAGTCACATGATAATCCTCATTTTCTTTGTGTTACATTCATTTACTTGGAGAGCTTTTAGGGGACCTGGGGAGATGGCTCAGCAGTTAAGAGTGCTTACCATTTAAGCATGAGGACTTGGAAGGGTTGAGAACAACTGAGTTTGACTCCCCAAAACACACATGTGAAGAAAGATGCAAGATAGAGATCGGCTGCTACAGAATTCACTTATGTGCATTGTTCATGGAAAGCAAACCTGCAGGCTGCCTGAGGCTGAGGATGGAGTGGGAATTTGCTGCATGAGAGCACAGGAAAATGTTTCAAAACTGAACGGTTTTGTTTTGAGATCATGTGGTTATTTATTTGTGAGAGAAGGAGCCAGACAGAGAATGGGCCAGCCAGGGCATCAGCCATTGCAAATGAACATCTCTGGATGCATGTGCCTCCTTGTGCATCTGGCTTTACATAGTTGCTGTGGAATCGAACTTAGGTCCTTCTGCTTTGCAGGCAAATGTCTTAACTGCTGAGCCATCTCTCCAGCCTTTGTTTTTTGCGGGGAGGGATTTGAAGATAGAGTCTCCCTCTGTTCCAGGCTGACCTGGAATTCACTATGATTAGCTTCAAATTCACAGTTTCTATAAAATTGATCAATTTGTTACTACTTTTTTCCTGAATCAACTTTTATAATTTATATTTCTCTAAGGGATAATCCATTTTTTCTAGGATTTCAGGTTTTTGATACATTTTTCTTATCTTTTTAGTAAGCTTTTAACACTATGTTTGTAATAACACTTGATTAGTAATCCTTAATTTTGCATTTTCATTTCTTCTTTCTCCTCTCTTCTCCCCCCTCTTCCCTCTCTTATCCTGCTTTTCCTTTTAGGGCTTTCATTGGTCTAAATTTTTCAAGAGCTTTTTCAGTTTCCATAATCTTTTAGCTGCTTTTATTTTTATTGATTTTATCTTTCTAATTTTATTTTGATTAATTAACATGTAAATTTCACATACTTACTGAGCATCACGTGGTGGTTTGACATATGAGTATTTTGTGCAGTCTTCAAATTAGGTGAAGCATATATATCTCTTCATTTATTTATGGTGATCACATTTGTTATCTGTGATCTCAGTGCTATGCAACAGAACACAGTGATATTTCTCCAATATAACTCAAATGTAATAGCTGCCAGTCAACATTCTCACCTTGTTCTACCCCAACTTCCACTCCTTAATTTGGGATTATGAGACATTTAGCTCTTAAATTCTGTTTAATTCTTTCTAGTTTATTTTGTTTTTTTTTTAAGTCATAATATATATTTATTATCCATGATGAGTTACATTATTTAGTGGGCAAACAATGAGTTGTTATCCCCAATTCCCCAATGTCCTCCTCCCCATCCCCAATCAGCTGGATATCCTCCTCCGTGGGCGTCTGGATCAGTCCTTGTGACAGGGGACCCTGGATAGCCTAGTACTCAACCGGGTCCTCCTGTCCCAAGTGTGTTGATACTGAAGGGTGCCATGCCTCTGGATAGTCTCCCCCACCACGGCTCTTACATTCTTTCTGCCCCTTCTTCCGCATAGGTCCCTGAGTCGTGGTGGATGAGTATTAAGGCTGCTTTAAGATCGTGAGTTTAGGGGTCTTTGTGTCGAAGATCATTGGTTTCTGTCTCACTGGCTTTTCCTGCGTAGATTGAATGTCTGTGGCTGTGAGTCCCTCGTTCCTCCTGTCCTTCTCTGCGGGGTTCCATATGGATCCTCCACTGTATGACTGTGGTGGCTCCTCTTTTGCCAGAATCTCAGCTATCGGCCTATGGTCAGTTGGTAGGGTTAGATGGGCCCCAGCTCTCTCGCTGTATCCTGAAAAATACAAACACAATCTCCATCGAAGAGTGAGATCAGTGTAGGTTACCAAATATACATATTTCTGGATTACCTAGATTCTATTTTTAGTAGCCTCCCCGTCAATTGCTTCCACAGTGCATCTTGTCTTAGGAGCCCAAGAGTACGGATCCGGTAACTATCGCCCTGAATCCCAAGTTCCAGACAAGGGGTCTCCCTCACTATGTGGAAAATTTGGCCGAATTTAAAAGCTGTTGATTGTCTCCCCCAGGCCCAGGCTCCTCCATTGCACAAGTGATCCTTTCTTGGTTTGCTGTTCTCTCCCAGTAGGAAGTGTTGTCAGCCTACTCATGGATGCAGATTGTGTTTCGAGTCAGTGGTCTCTGTTTACTCCAGCTGTTGTTGATCGTTTTCCCCTGGCAGCCTGTGCAGTATTTACTGTCAATAATTAGAAACATTGCATGAACAAGTCTCGTGATGGTACCCCCATTTCCCTCCTTCCTGTCTCCAAACTACTCAGGGCCCTCCTCAGTGGACTTGCTGGACCAGTCCATGGGATAGAGGTTATGAATTGTACATGAGGTAACCAGTTTATTTATTCTTCTTCGTGTGCTGTTGCTGAGGGGTGGCAATGACTCTGGCTATTCTCCCCCACCATGGCTCTTACACTGTTTCCACCCACCCCTTCTTTTACTCAGTTCTGTGTGGCTGAGTTTAAGTCTGTTTTTATTGTTGAGGTCTTAAGAGTCTCTGGATTTCTGCTTTGGGTTGTGTTGGGTATTGTAGGTGTCTGTCTCCATTGTCCTTTCATGGATCATCAGATTTGCTGTGCAGGTCGGTATCCTGTGCATCTCTTTTCTTCCTCATAACTATCATTTGACCTATCATTAACCTATCAGATGATAGGTAAGGGGTGGTTTATCTCTGCTTTGCTGATGTTGTTTTATTCTAAACTAGCTGAGTAGCATCAGCTATTTTAGTTTTTATTATCTTTATAAATTCACCAAAATGTAAATTATGTATTATGCAAAATTTATGGAGTTTGTTAATCTTTTTATTGCTTTCTGGGTAATTTGTGTTGCCAGGCTGGATTTATTGTTTGGTTTAGGGAATATCAATTAACTTGTTTTTCAATTCCAGTGGGTGAGATTATTCTAGGGATCATTTTAATTTTATATTTAATTTATAAAATTTTAATCATGCCATGTAACCTATCAAATCTTTGTAATCAATTTCAGATTGATTATGTAAATGTTCTATAGAATTATATAAATGCATATTTAGACATACATGAGTCTACAGTCTATATTACTAAATGGATTTAATTGTGTAATAAATTCCTTCTTAGCCTTGTTTTTTTTGTGCCTAGATCTGCCCAACTTCAGAATAAATAGAATAAGATCAGCATTATATTGTATGCTTACTGAATTCTCCTTTGATTTTCTAATCGATTTATATATTTATATTATAGATAGTAAATATAGGTTTGAAATATCTCCTCCATTCATTTTATCTATCATCATATTATGTTCCTGAGTTTAATGTTTTTCATCTTGAATTCCATCCTGATTAAACTAATATTGTCATTTCTCTCAGTTTTGCTTTCATTCATCTAAAGTCTCTTTTCATCTTATCTTTTTCCTTTTACAATTTCATGCATCTTTAAAAAAATTATACAGCATATTAACCTAATTTTACCTTACTGATCCCTTAATTCTAAAGTAACAATTAGTTCCCAAATATGTATATTAATTTCATTCCTTCTACATTCTACTTGATCTCTTTGGTGATGTCCATTTCTTTTCCTTTTCAGTTTGTTTTTCATGAGCTTACTTAATTTGATATTCCTTCCATTTCCTCACTTTTCAATTTGGAAATTCTAGTTCAGTTTCCATCTCCTGACTGACAAATTTCCCGTTATGAAGACTCATAACCTGACCCTACTCTTTTACTAATATAACTCCAAGACATTCCCATACTGCACTCTATTAATGTCCCCTAGCTCAATACCCTGTTTGGAGTTTTCCTTGCAGGTGCTATTTCTACCTTTATAACATTATCGCTCTATTTCTCATTGGCAGAAGATGTGTCATTATCTAGTTAGGATCTACGCATGTTCCATATGTGTAAACAAGGGTTCAATTGCTCACAGAGCTTTCCTCTTTTCCTCCATGTCTCACACATTGAAACTGACAGGTCCGGTAGTTGGAGCTAGTCATGGAGTATTTTTTTCTGATATAATCAGTGGCCTGTTCTCATAATTATTTGACTTTGCAATTATGCTTATTTTTAACTTGACAGATGATTGATAAAATGAATGGCATTGGAAGTTAAGTTACAGCTCTCTCTTTCTCACTCTCTCTTTCACTTGTCTTTAAATTTATCCCATATAGCCTCTGGCATCACAGGCAACAAGAGTAATGGTAGCTTAATTAATTTTCAATAGTTGTATCCCACCTCAAATTTGCATGTTGTTTCTTTAATCCCAATGTGGCTGTATTTGGAGATAGAGCTTTTAAAAGGTACTTGAATTGTGAAGTGAGTTGCTAAGGATGAGACCCTAATTCAACAGGACTGCTGTCCTTAACTGTCCTTCTAGGAAGAGTAAGAGACACAAGAGAGCTTCTTTTCAGCTTAAGCACCCAGAGGTGGCCCTGTGAGGAGACAGCATGAAGGCAC
>PVHP010022275.1:0-28448 GCA_004024765.1 Zapus hudsonius
TTAAGTTGTTTTAGGCACTAGTCATGTCCATATATGAGTAATATATTCAATTCAAGTGGTAATTGCACAAGAAAACCTTGAATAACAAAACTTTTGTTTCTATAGCAGAAAAGGAGAATCAAAAAAATAAGACAAAAAACCCTTTCATTCTCTGAGAATGGCTTTTGTTTTGTTTTCCTTATTCTTAATTAGAAAATGAAATCCCTATTACAGAAGGACAAAGCATTTTGTTTTCCCATTTGATTTGCTGTCTTTACATGTAGAAGGGCATTGACTAATATTGCAAACACATCTAGAAATCTCCTGACAGTTCTAAAGGACATCAGTTCTCATCACTGATAAATGACATCCTTGTAGCCTGGTCTGAACCACCTTTAGGCATTTTCTAAGCTGTTGAAGTGGCATTCTGACTGGTGTCCTTTATTTTGTCCTGACTACCTTTAAGTCTGACAATTTCACAGTAACAAAGTAATTTTCTTCAAATGAAGTCTGATTCTGTACTCCTTTGCACAAACCCCTCCTGTTTTCTCATCCCACTCACAGTAAAGTACAAACTCCTTTCAGTGATCTATATGTGTGGCTCTATGATTTCAACAAACTAAAATCTAGGATCTCAACTTCTATTCTTACCTCTCACTTACTTTCATCTCAAAAATTTCTAGGTCCTTTCACTGGATGTGATTACTATTCCTAGAAATCTCTTTTTCCAGATATTAACACAGTTAAGCTCCCTCTCTCTATGTGTGGGGCTCAGTATCTAGCCATCTGCTTTAGATAATTCTGCAGTACATGAGAATAGACTTATTCTCCAACAATGAAAAGAGAGCATGATTTTTTGGATGTCCTCAACCATCAGATGACTCTAATCCCTGCGAGAAAATAAAATTAAGCTATGCATTCCCTTGCTTTACAATCCAACAGACTTTCTACATCAAAGTTCAACGAGGGTAATCCCAAGCAAAATTCAGTGATCCAAATAAGCTGAGGAGACTGAGACCAGAGGTGGTAAAATCTAAAACAAATGAAATTTGAGGGCCAGAAAGAAGAGAATCGTTAAAGTAAAAGCACCAGGGGTCTGATTTGTGTCTCTCTGACCCTCAATAAATACTGCACCATGTAGAGAGAATATAGTACCCTGAGAATGGCAAACACTATGAACAGAGTGGGAGTCTTTTCCATTCTGATAAAGGAGAGAGGAATGTCCATAGTAAATTCCCAGAGGATTTAGTAGTAGAGGAACCAGAGGGTCAGTCCTACCATAATAGTAGTGCTAAAGGTGTCACTTCTGGATGCCAACCCTAAACCTGATATAGCCAGCAATTATCTATAGTAAATGAGCACCCAGAAGAACAAAGGTCAATATCCTTGAGGGGATTTCAAAAAAATTATGGATGTGAAATAAGTGACACAGTTTGACCAACATATGAAAGACAGGTAAGTGTGCAGAAAGGCATGACTTATAAGAAGACACTTAGGCAATTGGTGCAATGAAACCAAAGATAACAGACAATATTAAATCATGTTAAGAAAGTTATTACAATTAAGCTCATTATACAAATAAAACATATGTAGAGAATTAAGCAGACATAATTGGTATTTCTAATTTCAGAATTACAATAGCAGAAAAAAAAAGGAAACAAATTCAGACTAGGACTAATACCTAATTAGATATTGAAACAGAAAAGATTTATGAACTTTTAGAAGAAATGGTAATAGAAACTATCCAAATGTGAGGATATACATAAAACAAAAAAATGAATTAAAATTTAAAGAACTATCATGCAAAAGAATCTTCTATTAGTATAACAATAAGGTTAGAGGTTGCAGCTGATAAAATATTTCAAGAGAATATTTGACATAGTTTCCAATTTTTAAGAAAACTATATACTTATTGGTACAAAAGATGTAGGGAACTATGAATAGAATAATCATAAAATAACAGGATCAAAATGTAATAAACAAATCTTTGAATATCAGTGATAAGAAAAAATAAACAAAAACCCTAGCCAAAAAAAGCTATAAAGCTATGCAGAAGAAAAGCATATACATTATAAACAGAAAATAATGAATCTTGACTCATCAACAAAACTATGTTATATACTTAAAATTCAAAAAGAAAACAGTCAACCTAGATTTCTATATCCAGAAAACTACCATTCCCACGTTAAATAAAAAATTACATTTTAAGAAAAGATAAAAGTTGAAAGAATTCATTACCAACACATAAAGAATGTAAAAGAAAGTTTTAAGCCAGAAGAAAATTGACCTCAAATGCAAACTAGGAAATATAAAGATAAGCAGAATCATCAAAAAAAGTACTTGGCAGACAAAATAAAGCCAAAGTGTAAAAGGAGAAAGTAACATTTTCATCTCAATTAACTTGGTACAGAGTGGTCTAAAATTGTTTAAAGATGGATGGTCACACATGCCTGCAACACCAGTTTTGTGATTAAGTACATCATTGAGGCTCACATACACAAACACACACACATACACACACACACAAAAAAAAAAAAAAACAAAAAAAAATCCCCAGATTCAGACGGAGATTGTCTCATGAATACACATGGATGAGTGATAGACCATGAAACAAGGTGTCTGTGTCTGGCTTCCACACATCTGCAGACAAAGTGCTCATGTCTAAATACACAGGTCCATACATCACATTCATATGATACCTCAAACATATCCCACACCAATGACTGACCTCAGCTCAACATCCTGCTACAGTTTTCCACCTGCTGCTACTCCAGAGGTGATGCCCAGCCTCTGCTCATGCTGTGCTTTCCAATGTCATCATGCTGCTATCATGAAGCTTCCCCTTGGGACTGTAAGCAGGAAACAAAACAAAACAAACAACATCATAAAAAAATAAACTATCATCCCATCAGCTGCTTTGGTTGGGTACTTAATCCCAGTGAAAATGTAATGACACTAAATATACTAGAAAAGAATTCTTCGTACCTTTATTTACCCAAGAAATATTTCCACTGGAGATCTGCAAACAATTTTCATAATTATCATAGATAGGAAATGAACATTACAATAAAAATAAACTACAAAATTCTCAATATCTGCTAAAAGTAAGTGAACAATATACAGTACATTACCACTATGAATATGAATATATATACACACACATATATATATATGGATCTATACATTGATTCATATAGATAAACTAGCATGCACAATAATGTGACTGATTCCCCCAAACAATATGCTAAGTAGAATAAACCAGGTATAAAACATATATGCTAGGGCTGGAGAGATGGCTCAGCGGTTAAGGCACTTGCCTCCAGTGCCTAAGGCCCCCGGTTCAATTCCCCAGGACCCACATAAGCCAGACCCACAAGGTGGTGGCCCCGGTATGCTCTCTCTCTCTCTCTCTCTCTCTCTCTCTCTCTCTCTCTCTCTCTCTCTCTCTGCTTGAAAATGAATAAATAAAATTTAAAAAAAAACATATATGCTGCAAGATTCTGCTAATGTTAGCTTTTAGAAGAGGGAAAACCACCATAGTGTCTCACAATAGATTAGTGAATTCTTGTGCTCCAGTTAGGGATTGCCTGGGAATTAAATCAATGGAAATGATGAGTAGAAGTGGTCTTCTATATTGGACATCAGTAATCAATATGCAGGTGCACACACTGAAAAAAGTTACAGAATGGTACACTTAAAATTGATGATGTTCCAGCACTCGGGAGGCAGAGGTAGGAGGATCGCCATGAGTTCAAGGCCACACTGAGACTACAGAGTGAATTCCAGGTCAGCCTGGGCTAGAGTAAGACCCTACCTCAAAAAAAAACAAAACAAAAAAAAATTGATGATGTTGGCATGGTGAGATGGCTCAGCGGTTAAAGTGCTTGCTTGCAAAGCCTCCCTGCCCAGATTCGAATCCTCAGGACCCATGTAAAGCCACATGCACAAATTAGCACATGCACCTGAAATTTACTTCTAGTGGCAAGATACCCTGACATGCCCATCCCCCTCTCTGCCTGCAAATAAAAAAAACATTAAAAATGATGGGCTTTATTGTGTATAATTTAAAACAACAGAATTATGAAGACATAACTTCAAAGTTACTGGTTTTCTAGAGAACTCAATTCAAATGTTTCCTCTTGTGTCCTTCTCTGCTGAAATCTCTTTTGTCATCATTAATTTCTACCTTTAGAACCTAACACTTGGTAATTTATTCAACAAATTCACTCACTTTTTTCTTTATAATCTCCATAGCATATTAGAATGGCAGTCCCATATGCTTGGTATTATTTTAATGAAAGATATTTTGAGAATGAATTTGATGCAAGCGTACACTAACAAGAAAAATGTTCTTTAAAGCTAGATAATAGTAAGCTAATTGCTAGATAACTTAAAGCTAGATAATTCTTTCTCTACCTTCTGTTCTAAAGAGAAAGGTCCCACAGTTTTGTATGGGAGCACACATCTACATGTTCTACGACTATATAAAGGTTAAATTCTCCACAAGTGGGCTTTTCTTAAGTTGTTATTTTGTAGACCTCTTCCATCTGAAAATCATGGCTCATAAGATCAAAAAGCATGGCTCAGAGATGCAGTTCTTCATTGTGCTGAAAAAGAAAAAAATTAGGTGAGAAATTGCTATTATTGAAACACCAATATTTAAATATTTTATACATAATGCATATTTTGAATATTTGAACACTCAAGATGTTTTTCAATAGCTTTATCTTCTGGTTTAATGAAATGTATGATTTATATTCCTTTATAAATTTTAAGACATTTGTATGTCTACAGTGTCCTCAAATGCTCTGCAGCCCTTTCCCTGACCATCAGGGTATTGGCGCATTAGAAAAGCCTTGCTCTGGAGTCAGACACGTTGGCTTCAGTATTAACGTACCTCTTCCCTTATTAGTGTTAAATTCCATTGTCTCCTTATTGGAGCAAATGAAGGTAAAGAATCAACTGTGGGCTGTTTCTTCTTATGTGAACCTGGGAGTTGTTGCATAAGTAAGAGGACAGGATGGGATTATATACCTACAATAATCAAAATGTGTGAGTTCATCAAACAAGGAGCTGGTCTTAGGGATGCTAGAGGAATTGGTCATTAGACAGATGATCCTTATGTTTTCTGCACATATAGCTTATGTCAATGCCTCTTATTCTGGCTGCTTTATGGTTACAAGTGTTGTTCCTATTATCACCAAGCAACATTGACCAGAGACAGCCAACAAATATCTGGGTATCTGATTAAGAAATGACGCCGGGCATGCAGGAAACCCCCTACAAGAGTTCCTCTAGCAAGGTATCAGCATACCGCTGTCACCCTTGTCAGGCCTATGGAAATCAATGGACATAGGAAATGGAAACACTGATTGTTTTCACTAACAAAAATCCACTGTGTGAACTGAAGAGGAGTTCATAAGCTGACATGAGTAATCGTGTTTATCTCCCCAAATAGCATATGATTCTGTTAGCAGAGGAAGCACACAGTCTGGCAGAAAACCAAGGAAATACCACTAGGGAATTCATCATCAGCAGAGCCAGAAGAGACATCAACACCAGGGAGCACCTGGAGAGAGTTATTGCTAAACAAGAATTCAAATTGTCTGGCATATAGATTGTATCTTTATATTTTTGGAAGATGGGTTGTTATTATTATTTTAGTATTTTAGTATTATCACTATTATGTTTTTATCCAAGTGTGCGTGTGTATCTGTGTGTGCATGTGTGTGTTTGTGTGTGCTTGTGTGTGTGTATGTGTGTGTGTGTGTGTGTGTGTGTGTGTGTGTGTGTGTGTGTGTGTACTGCATGAACCTCATTGCAAGTGTGGAGGCTGAGGACCACCTCCTATACGCTTGTCCTCTCCTTCCACTTTGCCTGAGACAGGCTCACTCTTGTTGATTTCTGACTTTGTCACTTCCTATGCAACAGTCTTCTCCTGGCTCTGTCCCCCATTGCCCTAGCTGTGTTGGAATCACAGATACACACACCAATTTGTTTGAGGCATTACATGGACATTGGGAACTCGAACTTGGGCTGGCAGGTTTTTAAGCAAGTGTATTTAATTGTGGAGCCATTTTCCCAGCTCCAACATGGATAAATCTTTGAGAAATAAGGCTAAGAGTGGGTGAATGTTAGAGAATTCTAACACTATGAGAAGTCTGAAGAAAACCAATATTAGCTATTTAAAGTTGGTTCTACCTTAGATATGGTTTGTTCTAGGTTAGCCAATCTGTGCTTGTGCCTGTGGGTGTAGTCTGTACATCACAGTAGTTTCAGTATCAGGAATTATCCTTAAACTATTTTAGATGCAAAAAAATGATCATCATTCTTAGTTTAGCTACATGTTATTAATTAACAAAAATTGTTTGAGTTTTTTTTCGTTGATAGAAATTGGTTAATCCATTAACAAAATTATTCTTCAAGAACATTTATCTGTGGCTGTCGCAGCACACTCCAGATTGGGTGGAAAAAAGGAGTAAGTGTAGTAATATATAAGAAGAATCATGAATGTTGACTGGCACCACTGACCTCCACATATGAGACACTTAATCAATGTGAGATATCTCTTACTTTATTGTAGAAAAAGAGGATTATGGTACCTACCTCCTGGGGTTATTACTGAAATGCAATTAAGTTTCCACCCATCAATGCCAAGTACAGTACCAGCTTCTATCCAAGAACTCAATAAATGTTAATTTCATTCCTTTCTGAGACTACTAAACAAAGCATCCAGAGGAGTAATAACACTGTCTTTGGGATCCTACATCACCCCAGCAAAGTAATTTCCTCTTCTTGGAAGAGACAAACCAATAAAGTCCGCTTTCAATTTATTTAGAGTATTCTCCCTGTTTGACAACATAAAATAAATCCCTGTTATGAAATAACCTTTTAGTGATCTATGTATAATGGTAACTCAGTGCCACCTAGCATGTTCCTTGGGTAAATAAATTAAAAATACTCAATTTCAAGAATGCAACAAGCATGGAATTCTGCCAAAGAACCTGCCTACTATAGACAGGATGACTTTCCAGTGGGGAGCAGCAGGTGTTGCTGAAGGAGAGCTCTGGGCCTTTCTGACACTGAATGTTACTGCCTGCTTGAAAGAATTTGCTATTTGCTTCCCACTGAGGACAATTAGAGTTAAAATCCAAAGCCACATAGCAGGTATGTGAAATAGAGATGCAAAGGAGGAGGGGTTGGGTAATTATTGTGGTATGATTCCTCTTGTGGTTAGTCAGGGTAAGTATAACTCATCAATAATAATGTTCCTTATCTTGGATAATTACATTTGGGAAGCTTCCCTTACTTGTTCTAAAATTTCTGGGATAGATGTCAGTTCTATAATGCAGCATAGGTGTACTTCTCTGCTCTCAATTATAAGACATTTTCTTTGTACATCTAGAGGTAAAAATACCAAAGTAATTTTTACAAATTGCAACATCCTAGGGCTGATGGCATTTGGTACACAATTCCCATGCAATTTAAGATTTCTTTTCTAATTGGAAAATATTGAGATTATCCTATAGCTGGTCATTGATTATTCTTGAGAAAACAGAAAATCATTCATGCCCTTGTATACCCTATTAGAGTTAGAGAGCATGTAAGGTGTTATATTAAATGTTACCTGGTCAACTTCTCCAAGTGAAAGACAGTTTATCCTTGTGCTATACTATATGAAAGTAGTTGATTCTGGTTTGGTAATTATAGTAATTAATTTTATTTTGAGAAAGCATAAGTGATAGAAATACAGGCTCATACATTATAGTGAGTTAATATATCCACTGCTGTGCACTTTACACAAATGTATATAAGTGGAAACATACAATTAAGTGTTACTCATATTAAATGTTGCACATTAATGATTAAATGTGTGCCCAAATTATTGAGTCACATTATCAGTTCTTAAATAAATGTTGACACTAGCACCTGCATGTTACAATCAAAACATGGGGCTACTTACCAAGTCCAATGGCTAGAGTATAGAAAGTATTCCCGAAGTATTTGTTTAATGAGTAATCATTGCATCAAGCATAATGCAACACAATAAGATATGCTCCAGCCTATCAACCACTCAGAACAACACAGAGGAAGCCTGGATGTTGGCTCTCCATGAACTGTTTGTGTTTTGTTGTTTGTTTGTTTGTTTGTTTGCTTTTATTTTTGGAGGATAGGTCTCTCTATGTATCCAAGGCTGGCCTCTAACTAAAGATTATCATGCCTGAGCCAATATAGTGATGGAGTTACCAGAGTGAATTTTCATGCTTGCCTCTTTGCAGGGTTTAGGTACAAACCGTCTGCCTGTCAGACTGCTGAAGGAAGAATGTTAGCCTCATTGATGTTACGTATCTTCTCTGATAGGATATGCACGACTTATTCATGTGCCCACTTAAAGCAACAGACATTTCTCAGCTAAATCATACTTGATTGAATTAGACTTGATGCCGTTTGCTTCCATCCTCTAGTACCAATTACAGGATGTAGTTTCTATGAAGGCATGGTAGTGGGGAACGCAGGATTGTTAGAGTAAATGAGGTGGTGAAAGTGTAACTAATTGTGTGGCCCTAAGTGCTTTAATAAGAAAATGGAGGGCTGGAGACATGGCTCAGCAGTTAAGTCACTTGCCTCCAGTGCCTAAGGCCCTGGGTTCAATTCCCCAGGACCCACATAAGCCAGACCCACAAGGTGGTGGCCCTGGTGCTCTCTCTCTCTCTCTCTCTCTCTCTCTCTCTCTCTCTCTCTCTCTCTCTCTCTCTGCTTGAAAATGAATAAATAAAATATTTAAAAAAAGAAAATGGTGTCCTTGAAAGAATGTTGTGTAATATGTATATTATTACATTTCTAATTTTGTTATTGCTAATAGAAACTACTGCCAAAACACAGTTCTTTATAGATCTTAAAAATATCTACAATTCTAACTTTCCCAATTCTATTAATTTTTTATTGCAACATAATATTCCACTGCTTATTTATAGTACATTTTTTATTCATCTTTGGTTACTGGGCTCCTCAAAAGATTCAGTTCCTGGCTATTGTAAATCATACAGCTATGCACATGGATCTGTATGGATCCTTGAGATATGTTAACTTAGAGTCCTTTGGACAAATACTCAAAACAGGTATAACTGTGTCCTCTGATAACTCTTCAGTTTTTTGAGGAACCTTCATAGATATTTCCTTTTCTTTTTCTTTTCTGCCTTCCTTCCTTCCTTCCTTCCTTCATCCTTCCCTCCCTCCCTCTCCCTCTCTCTTTCTCTCTCTCTTTCTTTCTTTCTTTCATTCATTCTTTCTTTTTTCTTTCTCCTTCCTTCCTTCCTTCCTTCCTTCCTTCCTTCCTTCCTTCCTTCCTTCCTTCCTTCCTTCCTTCCTTCCTTCCTTCCTTCCTTTCTTTCTTTCTTTCTTTCTTTCTTTCTTTCTTTCTTTCTTTCTTTCTTTCTTTCTTTCTTTCTTTCTTTCTTCTTTCTTTCTTTCCTCTTTGAGATAGGGTCTCCCTATAGCCCAGGCTGATCTGGAATTTAGTATGCAGTATCAGGCTGGCCTCAAACTCACCATGGTCCTCCTACCTTTGCCTCCTGAGTGCTGGGATTAAAGTCATGGGTCACCACACCAGACTTTCCAGGGTGGATATGCAAGTTTAGATTCCCACAATGGTGAAGATTGGGTCCTCTTTCCTCACATACTCAATAGAATTTGTTATCATTTGTTTCCTTGATGACAGTCATTCTGACTAGTTCAACACTGAATCTCAAGGTAGTTCGGGTTTACATTTCCTTGATGGCTGAGGGTGTTGAACCCTTTTTCAAATATGTATTAGACACTTGTATATTTCTCTTTGGAGGATTAATTAGTAGGTCATTAGTCTATTTTTTGAATAGTTTTTTTGGTTTTTAATATTGCAATATATTTTAAATCTTTTAATGAAAATTCTCATACATGTACACAGTGTATTTGGTCATAAGCCCTAGAAGGTAATATCCTTCTATTTTCTCCCTTTTCCCTGAACCCCTTCTTTCCCTCTTCAACTATGAGGCCTTTAAAGTTTTTATGGCCTATCTTCACCATCCCTTATGGAATATTGAAGGATCCACTTTTGTAAATAGCACTGGAGTTAACTCTTCTCTAAATGTTATGTAGAATATGTTTGGAAGGTTTATATACCTGCTTGATTTTATAGACTTATATTTTAATTTTTTATTTAATTTTTATAGGTCAAGATTTATTGATTACTTATATATTTATAGGTTTTTGGAATATAAGTTGTAAATGTATTTGCTAAGTATTCTCTGTATTTCTTTGGAGTCTGCAACTTCCATTTTCCATCTCTAATTTTATTAATTTGGGCCATCTCTTTCTTTGGTTATTTTGTCTAGGGGCTTGGCAATCCTGGTTTTTGTTTGTTTGTTTTGTTTTTAAAAATCAACTTTGATTGATACTACAGATTGTGTTTTTAGTCTTCAACTCTAAATTTCTACCATGATTGCATTACTTCTTGCAATCTACTGCTTTGGGATTTGGGTTGATCTTTTTCTAGGACCTTCTAGGTCAAAGTCATGTAATTTATTAGTGAGCATTCATAGGTTAAAAATAATAGCTATAAACTTTGCTCTTAGAAAAGCTTTTGGTGATTTTCAAAGATGAACTTTTTTCCCATTTGTAAGGTGTATTTCCCATTTGTAAGATGTATTTTTTTCCCATTTGGTTTTTGGTACTTTAATTTTATATCTGATTCCTTACCGGCACCCTAGTCATTCAAAATTGTATGGATTAGTTTCCACATATTGGTGAGTTTTTTTGTAGTTTCTCTTGCTACTGCTTTCTAGTTTCAAACTACTATAAGACACAATGGGTAATTTAGAGTTTTTTTTTATATTTAATAAGTCTTTATGGCCTAGAATGCAATCTATTTTAGAGAAGGATCTAAGGGCTGCTGAGAAGAACGAATATTTTGTTTCTTTTGGATGGAATATTCTACAACTATCAGCTCAGTCCATTTGTTCTAAGGTACAATAAAACTCCAAGGAATATTTTCTTATTTTTAATCTATCCATGGATAAGAGTTGGAATTCAAGTCACACACTAATAATCTATCAGGGTTTATGTGGTATTTGGTATTTCATGTCCATTAATGCTGCTTTTATAATATTAGAAGTTCAAGTCATTATATATAATTTTTTTTTAAAATCACCTAGTACCTATGATGGATCATGTGGTATTAAAATTTCCCATCTCCCAAAAGGAAACTCTCATTTTTTTTTCCTGGAACCCAAACCTCCCTTTCTCTCTATGTATATGTATTTATCTATATCAAACAGGTGGTTGGTACACAAGGCTATGTTTTATTACATGTTACATAATTTTAACTATTTAATAAATTTAAACATTGCTGAACTAATTAATTTCATTTATGAATTAAGAAACTGAGCAGTCAGTAAACTATTCCAAGTTGAAACACCAGTTCAAGCTCACAGCTCGGTTTTGTCAGGCAACCTCTGTGTCAAAGTTCTAACCAGAGCCAGTGGTAACCAAGGGACTCTGGCATTTTAATAATTATGCACATATTAAAATTTCAGGTATGGGACCTAGATTTACTTGTTACAATGCTATTCAAATTTATAAGATGAAAAATTTATTTATCCCTTCATTAAATCACCAACTAAATACTGAGACCCTATTATGTTTGAAACATAATATTTACAGAAATAATTTACTTCTCTTATAGATGCATGTTTTTCTTTTTATTAAGAAATTTCACATCCTGATCTCACATTCTTTCTTTGCCCTCTCCAGAAAGGTGCCCAGAGCCCTGAGGGTTGTGCTAGAGATGTCTGAGGACTCATAGTAACTTATTCTCAGCATTTTGGAGAGTTCGTGTCTCCTCACTATCCACTGCCTTCTGCATAAAGAAAGCTTCTGTAGCCAATGTGAGAAACGTCTATTAATTCTGACATATCATGATGACAAATACTAAAATTCACTTTGTTTTTTAGAAATTTTAATGGTGGCATAGGAAGGTGTTTCAGTAAAAGACATTTAGAGTAAGTGATGTATAAGATGATTCTTAAATAATAAAAAATATTTTCTACCTGAACTCATAGAGAAATACAATACAAATATATTTAAAGTTAGCGAGGTATAAGTAACAGGACAGAACACATTTACCATAGGGTAACTAGATTATTCAGCAAAGAAAACAGTCCTTAGCAGTTACTAAATCCAAAGGAATCTAGAATTTGACTCTTATAACACTGAAATCTCTGGCGTGTTAAGGCACATCCTCCTTCTCTGGAGAAGAGCTCCATCATGGAGCATGCATGCTATTTTCTGTGTTGTCATTTTTGTTCATTTGTTTGCTTTTGTTCCTTTGGGATTTATTTTATTATTTTATTTTATTATTTTATCTTATTTTATTTTCGGAAATAGGTTATTACTATGGGTTACCTGGAACTCACCTGTAGCTCAGGCTTTCCCAAAACTCCCAGTCTTCCTTAATGAGCCTCCCATGTGCTGGGATTATAGACATGCACAATCATGCTTGATATAGCTAGTGTATGTGATCTCAGAGAAGATTCAGTTTTTTATTCATCTTGAACCTTCAGTTATGGCCTATGTATATTTTTGCCTATGTATTCAACAGAACTGGTTGGAGTGCTGAATACTAGGTAGATAGGAATGGAGAAGGCATGTCATGAATGTGCAATGTCAGAAACCTAGACAGGCACATTTATGTCTTTCTACAGGGTCAGTCATGGTAGAATGCCAATAAAATTAGAAGCTATATTAATACTGCTTCCTGCAGTTTTCCAAATAGTCTCATCCTTAATAGCTGGCCAAGACAAACACAGGTTCATTTATTCTAGTCTTAACTACTAATCTTACTGATTAAATGACACATTACAGAATTCACAGTAAATCCCTCCTCTCTGTGTGCTATAGAATACCTACACAGTGTTAAAGAGACCACCCTAGATCCAGGGATTTCCAGAGGATTTACTGAAATACACAAGCAGAGCAGGGTGATACAGATTCAGAGAGTCACCGATGGTGGTTATATAAAATACTCATGACCCCAGTTGGAGGTCTTCTAGAAGTACTGCTACAGAGCCAAGTCTCAAGGTCACAGCTGAGTAGAGACTCAGGGTCATCTCAAGCTTCCTAGGACAGGAGCATAATGATGAGAGAGGCCATAGATGAAACTTAGAGAAGCAGATCCAGATGGACAAATTGGCAGATTGATGGACAGCAATTTGAGGATGACACATCAGCCATGGGGATGAAGAAAATCCATTAGTTAATTTTAGCTAGAAAGAAGATATGTTTAGGGTAAGACTGCAAAGGACTTTGAATATTATAGTTAATGCAAAGGAAACCTGATGATCACTTTAAAGTAGAAAGTCACATGGCTGGATTAATGTTAAAAATAAACAAAATACTACATGGCAAACAGACTCTAGTCAAATAAGAGACAGCAAAAGAGAAATTGAGAAGCTGCTTAGTAATCCAAGACACCTCTGATTAACCTAGAAAGAAGCATTGCACAAGGTAGGAAGAAAGCAGATTTTGGATATATGTGAGACACTGTGAAATGAGCTTTGTGGTTATTTTCATTCTGTAAGTTTGAATCAAGGTGAGAAAAAAAGAAATCACTGTGGGAAAATTCCTATAAAGAAAGAAAGAGTGTCAAGGCTTCTCTTTAAAAGTAATTAAAACAATAGAGGACTAATAGTTGTAAGTATTTCTCTGTGCCAGATACAGTTGTGGGAATGCTATATGCATTAACACAATTACTCATCGATGACATCATCTTTATTATTATTATTCCCATGAAACAGATGAAGGAACTGAAGCAGATAGATGTGCTATCTCCCAAGTGCATAGCTTTGTTGTAAATCATTTGTGTATACCTAATTTTCAATACCTCTGGCCTTTACTCTAAAATCTCATTCAAAAATATCCTAATCACTCTACTGAACCTTATCATAGTAAATAAAATGCCCCTCCTCCCACTGCTCTAAAGAACTTAAATGTCCTAAAGTACCAAGGCTTGTGCTCATTCACTTTTGTTATATACCCTGCTAGAAGAAAAATACCACAACTCAGGGGTTGGGTCAGTTTTTGATCACTATCCTATTCCAAGTGTATGAAAAATTCCCAGGATCACACTAAAATTTCAGTAGATGAATGGTGATGAAATTGGCAAAAGAATAAAGGACTGAAACACAATAGAGCTGATTTTCAATCCATGGTGGCCAGATTCTGTGGTCTATATGCCTAATTCACCAAGTCTGGTTCCTCCTCAAGAATTGACTGAAAATAAGTTTTGCTCCTCAGTTTTAATGAAGCCTGCAGTCTAAACCATGTCTTGTCAAACCTTGTGTTGCAACCACATACAATGTCACTGTCTTAGTCAGCCACACACTGCTGGGATGAATCTCCAAACCAGGCACAGTTATGAGAAAGGATTTATTGAAGCTTCAGATCCAGGGGAAGTTCCATGACAGTGAAAGAGGCTGCCTCCTTTCACAGGTACAAGCAGAGAGAGAAACACATCACCAGCACCACACACACAGCAGCAAACGGGTAGGGGGCCAAGGGAGAGAAATGTCCTTCCCCTTTATATAGCCTTAGGGCCAGCTCTTGCAAACCTATCCCAGACTTAATGGCTTCCTGAGTCTCTGGAGTTTCCTTCCTGCACTTCCCTCTCAGGAAGGAAAGTTTGTTTCTAATTTTCCTGAGTCTTATTACATCCTGCCCCCTACTGAGAGGGCTGCCTTCCTGGAAACAACCTCGGACACCACCCAAGATTATCAAAAAGCCAAGTTGACAACAAAACTTAACCATCACAGTCACTAATTTGGAGGTCATCAGAAATTTTCAATAGTAGAAGGTTTCTGAACATAGGAAAATCAAAAATGAATTCAAAGGTATCTAGGGAGATTACTCAGTGGGTAAAGAGTTTGCTTTGCAAGTATGGGGACCAGAGTTCTAGTCCTCAGTGCACATGCTGAATAGGCTTTGGGATATATTATCCCAGTTCTGGGGAGGTGGAGATGGGATTCTTAGAGCAACATGAGAGACCCAGCTTCTTTCTGTAAATTAAGTGGTACATGATCAAGGAAGTCACTTGACCACAAACTCTGTTCTTCACTTCTGCACATTAACATATTAATAGGTACCGGAGCACAAGTAGATCACATACATATAAAACAATACTGATGTACAACACATACATACATATACAGAAAAATAATTCAAAATCAAATGTGAAAAGAATCCAGCATGTTGCTGGCAGCTCTTACCCACGTTGCATCACACTACCTCTCTACAATCTTGGTTCTGAGTGCATGACATGCATGGTTTGCATTATGGATGCCATCAGGCCACACAGTGCCAGCCATTGTTTCCTGAAGCACATTTTCTCAGACTTAAAACTACCATAGTTTATAAAATTCAGTGTTTTCACTGTAGCTACAAAACTTTCTGCTTTTATGGAAACCTAGTGGTTTCTTTATGTAAAACATAGACTTTCAATATCTTACAATGATTGCTCAGCAGGCAGGTATCAAATTGTATCCATTGAATGGTTTTGTGTTAGAATATTTCATTGTAAGATGTATCATTTGAGGGCTGGGAAGTTGGCCCAGTCAGTCAGTCAAGTGTTTTCTCTACAAATATAAGGACCTCAGCTCAGATCCACAGCACACTTGTAAAAGCCAAGCCTGACAGCACACACTTGTAATCCTATTCCAGGTAAGGGAAACACAGGAGAACTCCTGGGGCTTTATGGTTAACTCGTCTATCACAATTAGTGTGCTTCAGGTTCGGTGAGAGAACCTTTATTTATCTACTCAATAAATAACATATAGATTTTAAAAAGGATCTGATCATGACCCCTGGCCTCTGCATGAACATCCACATGTGTGCCCACACACATATGAACATGTATGCACACAAACATGTATACAACACCCAGGTGCAAAAAAAAAAACTAAAAAAATTGTATTTAAAATTGGTTTCTTGAGTTTAAAAAATATTATATATGTTTTCAGGAAACAATTATCAATAATTTAAAAAATGTGTATGAGCTTTAATATAATTTCAGTACATATTTATGGTGTTCTAAGCATGGATGATTATAAAACTAGAATATATAGTTTCTGTTAAAGATATCAAAAATGCCACATGACCTGAAGTTTCAAATATTTAGCCTGAATTATATTCTTTATGTAAATACAAACAGGCACAGCCATCTCATTTGTATACAAATTGCCTTTAATTTTTAATAAATGATAATGTATATACAAAAATGTACTTAAAATCCATTTATTTTTTTAATTATGTGTATGAACATTGCATGTTTGTATATGTGAATGTGTATGGCATGTGTGTATGGGGGAGGGTATACAAGCCACACTGTAAAAGAGGAGGTCTGAGGGTAACCTTGGTGTGTTTTTCCTTTCCTTCCTCCTCGCTGGATGGAGACAGTCTCTTTTGTTGTTTTTCCTTTGTTTTACTCTGTTGTATATCACTAATCTAGGTAGCCTATGAACTTCCAGAGTCTCCTGGCTCCACCTCCCATTACAATAGGCATGTCAGAATTAGATACAAGTACACCACTTTTTATATGACTTTGTGTGGGTGCTGGGAATTCAACATGGGCCTGTAGTTTTGCAAACAAGCGCTTGTAATTGCTGAGCCATTACTGTAGCCTTCCTTTTCTTTCTTGAGACGGGGTCTGTATTCAGGGACTGCCTCAAACTTTCTATGTACCTGAGGATGACCTTGATTTACTGATTAACCTAATTATCTTCAGGCAAAAATGATTCACAAAGTGAAATATTTAAGAGATTCTTCTCCAAATAAGCTTATATTCAAAACCTATAATATGGAAGAGATGGTGGATAATTTAGGTGTTTATTCTCATCTCTTTCCCCTCAGTGCTTCTGTCGGGAACACATTTCCTCTTGAGCACTTTGCACAACTGATCACACATTTTGTTACAATGCCCTATGGATGTCAGTTCTTCTGGAAAGGTCACCTTTCCAGCCAAGCCTCAGTTACTCCTCCAGTGTTGTTCATGCAGTCTTGTGTGTTGCCAGACTATGACATGAGATTCTAATTTCCACATTGTTTATGTCAGTGAACTCACTATGCTGGACACCTTGTAGGTGTTGAAAAACCTACGGTGTATTCAGTGATTTTAATATATCCCCAAAGTACAAATGCTGTATTAAAAGACTGGGTTCTGATCTATAAGGAGTAAATGCTAACCCTTTCACACTGAGTGGCCTTGTGAATCATTGCTACAAGGATTTCAGTTTCAATTATGTACTAATAAAGGCAGGCCTCTGCTTCTCACCCAGTCCATATCATTTAAAGAGCTAACTGAGAAGGCGAAGTTCAAATTCTAAAATCCCCTGAACCATTGCAAACAAATACTTCAGGCTAAAATCCCTTTGCAAATGTCTGAATTCACCATAATTGAAGCCAATTGAATGTGAATTTAAACATGGCTGAGTTCTGATAATACAGCCAGAACTGTGTTTACCACACATAGAAATCTAAGCAATATGGATTACTTGCTAATACAAAGAGAGTCTTTAGAGGGCAATTTATACTTTGTAGTTTGAAGAAAATAAGACCATGAAAGAAGATCTAATTACATTTCTGTATTGATATTTTAGAGAAATTTGTAGTAGCAATATACTAGCATATACCAATGAGCTAATCTGCAGTTTAAATCAAAATAACTTGCTTTGCTGTATTCTAGTTTCTGGTGATTCATTTTTTGTGATTGGAACAACAGTGATACAATCTCTTTTATATAAATTGTTTAATTTTTTGCAAGTAGCCCTAAGGTAAAATTTAAATATATATATATATATATATATATATATATATATATATATATATATATATATATATATATATATATGACAGCATGCTATGTAATTGAATCATCTTGGAACAAGAAAAGTAGAAAGTAATGAGGATTTAGGTAGGGGATGGATGGACTGCACACTGTTGTTCACACTTTTCTTTTCAGTCACATCTGAGAGGCTGAGGTTTATGGTTAGAAAAATCAATAGGATATACAGCGGTCCTTGGAGGAGGGCATTCTGATGTGCAGAAGGAACTTGGAAGGCAGTTGTTACTCCTTGTTCAAGCAGCTCTTTTCTAATGCTAGGAAAATGGATGAGTGAATGAATGAGAAAAAAGAAAGCAATGCAAGGAAACTGGTTGAATAGTGATAAAAAAAAATGGGATTTTTTTTACCAGTTGTATATTTACCATTTGTCCATTCATTCATAGGTTTACTTTATGTATTTGTGAATCAGTTTTTCTAAAAACATATGTAACCTACATGTTAATAAAGCACAACTCATGGTCACATGGATCTTACAGTACAAAGGGAGGTAACCAGTGAAACGTATGGCAATAATGGCCATGATAAGATGATGTCCTGGATGAGCCCTTCATCACGACCATTAGGGCCATGGCCTAGGGAATCATGGAAGAGGCCATGAAAGTTGACAGAAAGAAATAGGACTTAAAAAATAGATTAAAGGCACTAGCATTCTCAATAGAGATATTGACACATGAAAAGGAAAGGGTTTCACATTCCATAGGGTAGGATTAATTTTGACTATAGGTAGCAGAAATACTCAGATAATAATTGTATCATGTAGAGTTTCTAGGCTGCTGCAGTCCTCAGGAATTCTTTCTCTAACTTCTCTTTTATCTCTAGTCAAGACCTTCCTCTTGGTCCAAGTGTCATCTGAATAGAGGCAGATGCTTTAACAGGGAGGTAATGGGGCAGGTCACCACTGAACTCTCCTTATGTCTCTCCATGAAGTTCTGCCTTACATCTCATTTATCAAGACATCCTGACATCCAGCTCCCAAGAAGGCTGGGTTTTGTAGGAAGTAATCTTTGGCCTAATGTGAAGTGGCCATTCTGTTACTGTGAAAGATGAAGTGATTGAGATAATGGACTCTTCAATAAATGACATGTACTTACACCCTAGACTGAAAGTACAGGAGGTAAGGTGTATCAGTTACCTTCTTGTTGCTGAAAAAAAAATGTCTAATAACAATTGGAGTTAGGGAGAAAGGGCTTATAGTTTACAGTTCCAGGCAAGACTACATGACTTTAAAAGCTTGAGGGAGCTGGTCACTTAGTCTATAAAGAGGAAGCAGAGAGGAATGAACGTTGAAGGTCAGCCAGCTCTCTCCCCCATTTATGGAGTCTAGTAGTCCAGCCCATGGAATAGTGTTACCTGCAGTTAAGGTGGGTCTTCCCACATTAGTTAATAAGTTAGCCAAGATAATTCCTCACAGACCAACAAGGAGAAGAACCTGATCTATAACCCTCCCAGCCTTTCAAGGTTCTCCCAAGTTGACAGTCAATATAAACCCTCACATAAGACAGAAGGTGAGAGAGGGAGAATGTTATGACACAAAGATAAAGGCCTAATTGTGGATCGTGCATGATGAGCCATTAAGATATTAATCATTAACATTTACTGATTCTTATCATATATCAGGTTTAATTTATATACATAGCCTTAATCAAGTTTTCAATTAAGCTTATGCAATGCAATTGTAATATTCTCATTTTAAATACAAAGTCACTGAAACTTGACATGTAGTCCTTTACTAGTAAATAAGTTTCTAATTAGTATAGACCTGACATTGGAGTTTAGGTCAGAGTCCCAAAGAGATTGTCCTATCTGTCAGGCTCAGGATCTTGAATGTCACCCTTCCTCTCTTGGCTGTACCCACTAGACTTCTCTTTGTGTATGCTCCTTCTGTTGAGGTAAGTGGATGCAGTTAAAAAGCCTTCTTCTGCTCAGAATCAAAGGGCCAATGAGAAGAGAAGCCAGCTAGGGTGTAGGAGCTTAGGAATTGAAGAGGCAAGGAGTCTGAAATTCACGTCTGAGCATTTCACCTCACGTTTTCATTAAGTTTTAACTCTGTGTATAAAGAAGTTAATTATATGGTACTTTAATCCTGTACAAAAGGTCAACCGCTTCCTGTATTGTGCAAGGTCTTAAGGCAATTCTTGAAGTAGAAATGCATTTGAACGGCGGATCAAGCTAAATCACAGCGTTTCGTGAAGCACTCTTGATAATAAGATTCAATTATTTCCAGTGAGAGTGTTCATGTCTGGTGAGTGGACAGCCTCAGCTACAGTAAGCAACGCTAATCCTGCTGAGGAAGAACCCTTGAAAGATGTAGGCTTATTTTCTAACAAAGTATCTTTTCTATGTTTGTGATTATAAACATACTTGCTCATTCCACAAAAACCAGTAAGCACAAAAGTCTAAAAAGAAATGAATAATCACTCAGGACTGCTGGAGACTCTCCTATGATGCAATATTAGGGTAGGGGTTTATAATGTTTGAACTGAGGATAACAGCTCATTGTTTGCCCATTAAATAATGTAACTCATTATGGACAATAAAAAAAATAAGAAAGTTTATATTTATGCCTTTTTTGTATAGGTTGGAATCGCTGTTCAAGCATTTTTTCATATTTGTATGAGATGTGCATATGTGCATTTGTATGTGTGCTAGCAAATGCAAACATGTCTGCATGCAAGTTTGAAACAGCTAGAGGTCAGCATTGGATATCTTCCTCAACTGCTCTATTTATTTTCGAGGCAGAGTCTCTTACTGAACCCAGAGCTCACCAAACTGCTAGGCCAGGCTGGCCCAGGGTATCCCTTATCTTACCCTTATCTTAACAGTTAGGGGACTTCCACAATGCCTGGGTCCTGGGGATCAGAATTCAAATTTTTGTTTTTAGGCATGACAGATATGTCCCCAACTGAGAAATGTGTGTGTGTGTGTGTGTGTGTGTGTGTGTGTGTGTGTGTGTGTGTGTGAGACATCAATTTTCACATGATCATTGTGAGGGTCTTGTCATTTATTTCATCATATAACTGGCATTTTAGAAACACTGTAGTCTGACTATGTTTACAGATACATTTCTGTATATGACTGAGACATCTGTTTAGCAAACACGGTTTCTTTTACAGAGCAACTATTTTGGAACCATAGAATTTTAGAGTGTTTTCATGTCCTTTTCGTCTTGAGGTTCCTTCTGTTCTCTGTGCTCCCTTCAGGTCACACTCAGATTTAAATTCCATCCATTGTGATCCATTTGTAGTTAGTGAAATGGGTGGTATAGAGAAGAGATCATGCTCCTGAGTTCTCATCACCAAATCCTAGGGTCCTGTCTGATTCAGATGTGTGACCATCACTGGTAAATGCGCACTCACACTGGTACTCCCCATGCCTGTGCCCAGGCTGTCTTCTGACATGTCTTCATCCATGTCACTTGGTTCTCTAATTGTTTGTCCTTCTCTCTGAGGCTACCTTGCTATTAGTAGAAGTTTCAGAGACCAGAGATTCAAGATCACTATCATTTTCTTAATGACATTTTCTTAATCCCTAATATCTAAAACCTTCTTTGTCCTTTTGACTAGAGCAAACTAGAGGGCAGTTTTTGTTAGTATACTGGGTATTCCAATTGTAATCATGCTTATTTGGTATTTTTTGTTGTTGTTGTTGTTTTGTTTTTGTTGTTGTTTGTTTGTTTTGATTCTAGGTAGGGTCGCAATCTACCCAGGCTGGCCTTGAACTCATGGTGACTCTCATTCCTCTCCTTCCTTACTGCTGGTATTAAAGGTGTGAATGACTACTCTTAGCTTCTAATTTTAACCTTTTAAAGAGATAATTTAGAGATACATAAAAGCAATGATCAGATTTAAATGTTTTGTGATTCCAGAGATCATAACTTTAAAAACTAATATGTGATGTGTTCTAGGTTAAATTCTCACCACCCAAGCTATCCCCCTTGATTAAAGCAATCAAGTTTTATTTTCTAGTATCTCTGAATGTAAGCTTATCTGCAAATTTTAGAGAAGGATCTTTTGTTTTATTTACTTACTTATTTAATTTTATTTTATTATTTATTTATTTTTGAGATTTGGACTTATGCAGACCAGATTAGCCAGAAACTACAAGGTGGAAAATAACTTTGAACTTATAATCCTCCTACCTCTGTATATTTTGGGTGCTGGGATTTCAGGGGAGAGCCATATGTGAAGTTTTATGAGGTGCTAAGCATGGATCATAGGGCTTCAAATATGCCAGACAAGCACTTTTCCAACTGAACCACATCCTGAGCCAAAGAGTGGGAATTTTAAATAAAGGTTGAAATTTTAAATTAGTTTGTAAGTATCATGCAAATCTTTGACTTGGAAAATTCTTATTTTTCTCCAATTATATGACTAAGGTAACTCTAGAATACAGAGGATATTATAATCTTGGAAGCATATCAATGAATTGAAATTTTTGCAATAGAATGGGTCACAATATCACAGCTGACACATTAATTTGATTTTTACGTGAGGCAACTCTCTTTTAAAAGATATCTACCAATAAAATCCCTATTAATCTTTTCACAATGGGAATTAGAATGCCTAATGAAATATGCTTGTAAATCCTTATGAAGATGATAAATAACTCCTTACTTAAATGCTTCTTTCAGAGATTTCAAGGCACTTTCAGACACTGAAAAAAATTTATTCTTCCTAAAGGAGAACTTGAGACAAAAAAAGGAATAAAGACCTCCCCAGGCCACAAAATGGGAAAGAAAGGTTTTATTTTCATTGCTCTTATTATAATTATGTATAAAGAATATATAAATAAATGATTATTGAGGTTTTATACTTTTCCATTTTGCCTGGAATTATCAATAATAAGGAAGTAAATAAGACCCTAAACCATAAAGTTCAAACACCCCTTCATTATCATCTGCTAATTGAGTCGATAGAACGTGGGCTTCTTGTCTTCATCAAGAAGGCTGAGATGGTTGGGTTGGGGTGCACTGTGCTCTTCCTCCTGGGAGCATGATGGAAACAGTGTTTGGAAGCATAGATGGGAATTTTCTGGGTTTACAGACGGTGAGACATAATCTTGGAAGTGTGCTTCAGCACGAAGTCTTCTGAGGACCAGAAACAGTCTGACACTGCTGGACATTGTGGTGGAAAGTGTGGGAGCACCAGGCAGTGAAGCTGGAGAGATGGATTCAATCAGATCTTCAGAATTTTAAAGCCAGGCTGTGGGATCGTGGACCTTGCATCATTATCATGGAGAAATACTGAGAGAGTGATATAAACCGTGATGTAGTCTATAAACAGTGTTGGTAAATTTAGATTGCTCTTCCCTGATAACAAATAGACTCTGAATATGAAAGATTTAGTATTTTTAAGTTATTTGCATTGCTCATCCCATGCGCTCATTTTCAGTCATGTTGACCTGGTCTGTGGTATCCTGTCTCAGACATCTAAGCTGACAGCAGCAGCCCAGGCCCAGCTAGCTTGGTGACGGAAGAAAAGAGAAATTGAAAAGCAAAAGCTTGAATTCAAAGAGTCTCCTAGAATTAAGGAATTCCTCATCCACATTTTATTGGTCAAAACAATGGCATAGCCACTCACACAGATGGTAACAGGAATAAACATAATCCCTTCCTAGACGCCATAATTCTGGGGAAGGTCACCAGAAATGTTTACAATCATTTGATAATCATTTCAGTCCATAATAGAATATAATTTGCGGTCATATTTGGTCTAAATGGAGGACCTACGCCCCTCAGTGTCAAACAAGGACCCTCAAGAAAGCAGATGTCTTACAAAGGCAAATTCTATACTTTTGCAAAAGGTCATGGCATCTCTAAAACTAGGTAGCAAAGGGCTGAGGAGGCAAGCCCAGTGGACTGTCCAGTCCTTCACTCCCAATGCACAAGGTGGGGGGTGAGGGCTGACTCTTGCCTCACAGGCCAAGGCTTCTGTTTACGATCTATGACACGAATGGCTGAAGGGAAACATGGAGGGAAGGAAAAAAAAACAAAACAAAGGAGTGCTCACACAGGTGGGCAAGAATTAGGAAGCTTGAGTCATTCTAGAACTTTCTTATCATAGAGGAGTGTTGAGGTCTAAAGTGGAGTCATGCAGGTTTGATAGAAAAGACTCATTTTTCTGTCATATTTCAGATATATAGGAAATCCTGAGAAATAATTAGGAGATAAGCTAGTTTATTGTAAGGACAACTGTGAATTAAAGCAGTATGTTCTAAACCGTAGGGTAATACATGCAATTATTTACAGAGAGCAAATCAAACAAAAATCGCATTGCATAGAAGAATTTACTTGATGGGAGATAATGATTTGTAATCAGTATCATATTACTACTAACTATGTTCATATCTATACTGTACAGAGGACATTCCCATCAGTACTGGGGGTCCCTTTACCAATGGTAAAGCATGCAGACCCACTGGTGTTTTCGATTTTGCAGAAGAGTGAGGGGATGCTCAGGCAAGCTCACTAAAGACCACCTAAGTTATAGTTACTGATGAACTTGAGTTCAAGGATTAAAATGCCTGCTTCTAGAACTAATGCTATAGGTAAGCGTTCAAAAGCCTTTAAATTTAATCAGTGTTATGACATCATGACACCAACAGAAACGTGTTTGAATGCTCGTGACCTAAAAAATTTAAAAGCTCACATTAGCTGCCCCTCTTCTTACTTATTACACAGCCTGAATCAGTAAGTTCTAATGGCATATATTTACTACTATGAAAATAAGAGCCATAAAGTTTGAACTTTACACATATTTTAAAGCAAGCACAATATTATTGTCATCGGCCAGTGATATTCCTAATGTCTATTCATCATAAAATTTTTCTTAAAATCAAAATATATGGTTGAACTTTTTTCTATGTAGCTAGGTTTACTAAAAATCACTAACTACTCCTGGTTTTAAATGAGTCTTTTGTGAGACCTCCGACTCATGTGCATTGTCAGAAAAATGATGTATTTAGCTGCATCCAAGCATTCCCAGAGTTCACTTTACTTAATAAAAGCAATCTGTAAAGGTTGAAGTTGCTTTAAAGATTTTCTTTTAAAAAGCTAAAGGGGGAAAATCAGTCATAGCAGCTTTAAAAAATGCCTCATTTTTCTGACATCTGAATAAAAATGCAGAATAGTTAAATTCAGGACACTGGCAACAAGCATTCTGATTTAGGGTTTGCTTCCACGTTACTGCTTGACCAGACAAACACACAGGTTTCAGCAATCCTAATGTGAATCTAGCCTCAAATAGGTGATGCTATAGCTCTATTGTAGTTTAAATATTGGAATTTAAATAAAGCAGAATCTATCCATTCAAACAGTGTTTAATGTGTATTCAAAGCTAGTTTTTGTTAAGTTGCTAATCAGTATCAGACCATTTATAGATGCCCTGAGTAACAGAAAGGTGAATGAAGTTTGGTCAGGCATGGCTATTGTTCTCCGAGGTCTCCCTGTTCCTTGCAAAGAAACGGTCTATTCATTCCATACCCTCAACACAGTGCAAGACCTATTCTGGAATATGAAGGAGAAGATAGAGAGGGATCCACCCATCAGGAACCTTATATCAAGTTCAAAATTTGTTGTAAATCAAGTTGATATAGCATATGTTATCTCTCATATTATTTTTATTTTTAATTAGTTACCCTTTGTGGCAAACACACCCTACTTTTCAATACTGCTGTGTATTTGTTACATTAGGTCATGTTACTATTGTTCACATTAAGATGTAAGGATAACTGGAGTCTGAGTTGCTCAAAGGAGAAAGAGAGGGATCATCTCAGGCTTTCACCTGTCCCTGAAGCCAACCCTTATCCCCATCCAAGCTTTGTAGTAGTGGGTATTGGAAACATTATGAATTATATCTTTTTCTTTGGATTGATTCTTGTGTATAGTTCCTAAGGAATTCAAAAGCACTCTTCTTGTACTTCTGATGAGCTCAGCTGTCCCTCCCCTCTTTTATTTTCTTATAGGATTTGATCAGCTTGTTAAGAACCTGCTTCACTTCAGCTCTTATGAGGGCCTTGATTGAAAGACCAGGGCATTGATAATCCTCAGAGGAGTGTCAGGGAAGCTGGGAGGAGGCACTCTGCTTTCTTATTTAATCCACTGAACAGAATATTCAGCATAGAAACAACTGGTTTTCTTTTGGCATTTTCACTACCAGATTGATTTTGCCAAGATGGATACACAGCTGTCTCACTTCCAGGTCACTTAACAAAAGCCCCTTCATGTGCAAAAGAAAATGATTCCTTGAAGAGCCAGAGCTGGGCAAAGTGTGAACCAAAATCATTTGGGTATTAAAAGATGCCTCTCCCCAAAGCCTGCTTCACACTCACAGCTTGGATCATGATGCAACATCTACTGGAGTTGCAGTCAGACAGAAATGTAATGAAATATAAAGACAAATTCAAAAATAAGCCTCCCAAATCCATTCAGTGGTTGTGTTGTAGGTACCTTCAAGCTGCTGGCTTGCTGGGACAAAACATCTGACCAAAAGCAGCTGATTGGAAGAAAGAGTTTATATTTTGCTTACAGTCTTGAGAAGAAGCCACAGAGCAGAGGCTGGATGGCACATCTTGCCATATTAGTTGGAAGATAGCAACAAGAACCTGAGATGAGTTCTGGCAAACAGAATGCAGGGCTATAAAACCTGAACCTTTCCACTTAGCAACATACCTCCTCCAGCAAGGCTTAAATTACTACCAGGCAGGAACCAAACTTTATTAACACATGAGTTTACGAGAGACAGCAGGTTCAAACCTCCAGAAGCTCTCAAAATCTTCCAGGGAACTTGGACTTAGTTACTTCAGACAGACATGGGCAAACTTTTCATTCTTTCTTAATTCTCCTGGGTGTCTATGTCAAGTCTTCTAAGGATGAGATACTGAGATTGAAATTGGAAGATTCCCTTCTCATGTTTCCAGCCCTGTCATGCCAGCACGCAGGACGACATTACAGACTTAGGAGTAAAGATGACCCAGAGTTCTGCAGTACGTTTTTACACTAGCTCAGAACTAAGTGCAGTGAATTGAGGCAAAGCCTTCACAATCTTGTAAGGAACTTTGTTCTTGTTATGCTTAAATTTGTCATCTTGATTGGATTAAGAAATAGTGAAGGCACTAATGAGAGCCATCTTTGGATGTGTCTATGAGGGTGTTTCCAGAGAGGTTTAACTGAAGGATCATCCCCTGGGCTGAGCTCCAGGCCTGAATCACATGGGAAAAGGGAGAAAGTGAGGAGAGCTGGCATCCCACTTCTCTGCTTCCTGATCATCAGAGACGTGATCAAGCAGCTTGCTGCTGCCCTGGACAGAAGCTGGTCCTCCCCTTACCTTCCAGGCCACAGCAGCCTGTCTCCCCTGGATCACCAGTCACAGTGGACACTTCCTCCCTCAAATTTCTTCTGGCCAGGCATTTGATCACAGCTGTGAGAAAAGAAACGAATTCATCTCTTTCAACACACCAAATTAAAAGACTTTAAATTCCTTGAGAATACCACAAAGTGTGAATAGAAATAATTATATTTATATTTCAATGCTTACAATATTCTTAGCAAGGTATTAATATACTTTATGGATCATATTCATCTTCAAACCCCATAATTTAATATAATTTTCTTTGTTTTGTTATTATTTTCAAATAATCTAATGTTTAAAAAAAATACCAAGTAGTCTTTCCAAAGACAAAGACAAAATGCCATATTTTGGATGTAATTTTGCAACTCTAAACCATTTCAATTCACAAGAAGCCTCCTTGGCTCAGATAGCGACTGTCATGTGACTTAAGACTCACTTGTTCAGGCCATGGATAATAAAACAGAAGCCAGGAGATAATAAGGAGCCTAGTGCAAAGAGCACTGAGTACCCCTTGACCACCTGGGACTCCAACCATAGGTCTGAAGCTTATTCTCTTGTGGCAAATGCTGCTTAGTGGCTCTTGCCAGTTTGCTTACTTATGAGGCAGGGATATTAGGATACACTGCATCTTATGGTGTCTTCATCCAACCCAGTTTCAATTTCCTTTTTGTCTCCTTAAGTGCTTAACATAAATATGCGTTCACTGTCAGTGGTTATTTCGTTACAAAAGCTTCTCCTTCAGAATCGCCATGCTTTTTCTAGTATAGGGAATTTGATTTATTCCATTCAGACCTGAGACAAAGGGGATGCTTACGTATGTATCTCTTTTACAAAGAACTAAATCTATCTTCATGTTTTCCTCAGTGAAGAGAGTGGTAATATCTACTGTACTCTGAACACATATGTGCTCCAGGTAGCATCTAATCTATTGAATGTGTTTACTTCTTATACTTATTGCGCAAGAAGGCAGAATTCCCAGTTTTAAGAAAAGAAAACTGAAGTTCAATGTATCAAGGTCTTCAATTTTTACAAATCTTGAGTGACTAAACTTAGAGTCAGAAACCTGTAGGCTTCCTTTTATAATCTGTGCCTGTTCCCACAATCCTCAATGGCTTGGGCTCAATGGTAATCATGGATAGAATATGTGAACAGCTAACAATTAACACAGAAGGCCCACTTGAATGACCACTGATCTC
>PVHP010022276.1:0-28583 GCA_004024765.1 Zapus hudsonius
AAATCAATGAAATAAAATAATATTGTGCTGGAGAATGGCCCCAAGACATAATGACAAGAGAAAAAAGTTGAAATCTCAAACAATGCATGTGGGAAATTCCAATTATGAGTAAAAGATAAAATTCCAATTATGGGTAAAAGAACCCATGAAAATTTCTGGCATAAAAGTGATTGGAAAGAGACATGAAAGTCCATATTATAAACTTGGCAAACTTCTCTAAAGAGACAGAGAGTCAATATTTTAGACTTTCAGAGCTATAGGGCATGAAAGCAGCCATGGGTAATATGTAATTGAAAGGGTATGACTGTGTTCAAATAAAACTTTATTTACAAAAACAATGTCCAAGATAGATTTGGTTCATAGACCATAGTTTTCTAATTCCTGCTAGAGTTAGGAGTAAGTTATTCCTTGGGAAAAAATACTTCATAAAAAGTATTATTTGCACAAAAATATTAATAAACAATATCCTTGTCTAGTACCTGATATAAAACAGTATTTAATAAACTTGGCTTCCTCTCCACTTCTTCCTCCACCACCCTGCAACTGAAATCCCAGCAGGACTGCATGGTTAACCTGCCAGGTTGTTACAATTACCGTTCCATGCGACCCAGGGTGCAATTCCATTCTGAGATTATGAACCAGCTGCCCATGGAGAGAAGCAAGAATACAGCAGGTGCCACCGCTTGCCATTGAGAGAAACTCTGAGTCTCTTCTCTGCTTTCCTGTCCTGTGGAGTCTACCCAGGAGGGCCCAGCCAGGTACAGGAATCTTCCAGAAATGTTTGGGCCTTCTCAGGAAGAACCTCTGAGGAGTATGCTAATTACCAAACAGGATGAGTGACAGTTCTGTTCAGGAATGATTTGCACATGGCATCCTCCTGGAGCTTATTAGGGGACTCATTAACACTACAACAGTACATTACTCTTCGGAAATTCTGATCTAAGCAGAAAATTAAAATTTTTTTGCTAAATGACCTAATAAAATTGAGTAGAATGTGAAAAAAAAATTAAATGGCAATAAGTCAGCCTGCAGAATTTGGATTAAAAATATAGTATCTCAGACAGGTACAGCACTTGGGAGGCAGAGGTAGAAGGATCACCACGAGTTCGAGACCAGCCTGAAACTACCTAGTGAATTCCAGGTCAGCCTGGGTTAGAGCAAGACCCTACCTTGAAAAAAAAAAAACATATATATTTTTTCTCATTCCTGTGCATGCTTCGGGTAGCCTTGACCATGACACAGCCTCAACAATTCTGCATGCAAAATGGTAAGTAACTGAGGTGTTCCGGGCTAAAAACAGCATCACCTGAACCTGTACACCTTTTAGCCAGCTTGTTCAGGCCTCTGTTATGTCTTCTATTTTAACCACCTTCTAGCTGATTCCCCTGTCTCCCGACTACCTAGAAAATCTCCACAACTTCTACCAAAGTGTTCCTACCAAACTTGAAATCTGGTTTTGCCACATTCCTTAGAAAATGTTCAGAAGCACCCCATTGCTCAAAAAAAGCCAAACTCCAATATAGTGATATAGAGTGGTCCCTACACCAGGTACATCACTGGGGTACTTGTTAAAAATGTACACTTAGGAGGTTTGGGGAGATGGCTCAGTGGGTAAACTACTCACCATGCAAGCATAAAGACCCGAGTTCAGATCCCCAGTCCCCATGTAAAAATGCTGGGTGTAGTGGTGGACACCTGTAATGCCAGTACTTAGGAGGTGAGACAAAGAATCCCCGGGGCTTGCTGGCTAGCCTAGTCTACCACACTGATGAGTATTTAAAAAAAAAAAAAACTCTGTCTCAAAGAAGAAGATGAAAAGCAGTAAGGTACTGAATGTCAACCTCTGGCCTCTACCTACTCGTCTACACATTTAAAATAAGAAGAGCTGGGTGTGCTAACACACACCTTTCATCCCAGCACTGGAGAGACTGAGGTAAGAGGAGATCAGCCTGGAGCTACAGTGTGAGATCTAGGTCAGCCTGGGCTACAGTGAGACTCTACCTGAAAAATAATAACAAAAAATCATTATCAATAAATAATAATGATAAAAGGTTTTAAGAAGAAATTTAAGACCAACTGAATCAGAAACCTTCTGAGTGGACCAGCCATGTGTCCACAGTCCTGGTGCTGACATCCACGCATGCTCACATTTAACAGCCAGTGCTCTGTCACATGGCAAAAGAGAAATTTTGCAATCTGGCCTTGACTTGCCTCATACCCTGCCTCACTCCGCCTTCCCCAGCCTCCATCCACACTTTCTGACTCACCTAAAACAGAGGGAAGACCTGCACCTGCTGCTCCCTCCTTCCAAGGTCCATCTGAGCATCCCGAGCTTCTCCACTTAGAGGGCTTACTTTGTCTGTATCCATCTGTTGCTGTCAACTTCCTAATTGCTGCGCAGAAAGAACCCAAGCAAAAGCGGCTTGTGGAGGAATGGGGTTATTAGGCTTACGAACTCGAGGGGAGACTCCATCCTGGCAGGGAAAACGATGGCATGAGCAGAGGGGTGGACATCACCTCTGCCACAGCATTGCAAACAGCGGCAGGAAGGTGTGCCAAATACTGACAAGGGGAAACTGGTTTATAACCCCATAAGCCCGCCCCCAACAACACAGCTCTAGCAAGGTTCTAATTCCCTAACTGCCATCAGCTGAGGATCGATCATTGAGAACACATTCATTTTTTTGGGGGGGACACCTGGATCAAACCATGACACCATCCCAAACTTAGCTCTTCAGCTGGTCTGAAAACGGGTTTTCCTTAGTGCTCCTGGGAGGTATCTTCTTCCTCAGCAGCCCTCAGTGTTTCTCCTCGCGTCTGTTTAGACTGGAGGAACTGGGGAACTGGGGCCAAAATGTCATTGTCGCAGAATTGAGCCTGGGTGGGACTTAGTGCTTAGAAAACATTCACATAAAAAAGAATTGTATCAAGGCCAGTGTGTAGGGGGAAAAAAAATCTCTCTAAAAATCAGTGCAATTCACAGACACACTTGGTTTTTTCATGTTCCAAAAGAAACATATTCAAAGTCTACCTCTTCTAGCTCTCCCCCTTTGGAATGGTAGCATTTGCCTTGCATATGAATGAGTGATCAAGCTCACACGTGTCTGTAGCATAAGCTAACTGTTCACTTAGCTGGAAAAGATGTGAGAACAGAGGCATTGCCAGCCAGCCTGGGCAGGGTTTACAGCAGCCAGCATCTAGAAGTCCAGATGTTCTACAATGATCCCCTCTGGTCATGTGAGGCCCAGGTGATCCATTTATCAACATTGGATACATCTGAACTCATTCAGCTTAACAAAAAGTCAAAATCAACTTTCACAGGCAGCATCTAAACACACTTAACTCATTCATCTCTCTGGAAAACTAAGTCCCTCTTCCAGGAGAACATGTGTGGGACATGAATCCCCAAACTATGGAATCCAAACTTTCAACTGTGGGAGCCCAATCGATGGCCTTGGAGATGCTGTCCATCATTTTAGAACTGACAGACCTCAGATGTCACCTAGTCAGACTTGTAGCTGGTACCCCAAAACTCCAGGTAGCATCCTCCACAAGCCTCTGAGCAACAGCAATGGGGACAAAGATCACCACCTTCCCAAGAGCTAATGCAAAGTGTAACACTGTGACCTGATTGTCCCTGAAATCACATTCTTTTAGCTGTAAAAATAAATCTCAAAAACTATTTGACACCATGACAATGGTCCCCCAAAAAATCCCTGAGTGATTGTCAAAAAGACCTAAGAAAATTAGATATTTGCTAGAATCAGGCTAACATATATACATTGTATATCTGAGGGGGGAGATATAATCCCTCAAAACATACTATCCACACAAAGAGAAACTGACTGAAGAAGGCTCTTTGTTTTCATGTCTGTGTTTGTGTGTTTGAATGTCTGTGGGGTACATGTGTAGGACAGAGGATATCAGGTGTCATCCTCCGGAACACCATCCGCCACTTTATGAGATGGCTCTTCTCATTGGCCTGAGTTCATCCATTAGCTTCACTAGCTGGTCAGCAAGCCTGGGTATCCTCTGTGTCTGCCTCCCCAGTGCTGGGATTACAAATACTCTCTCACTGAGCTATCACCCCAGTCCCCTGAGCTGTCTCCCCAACTCCCTCTACTAAAAAGATGGATACCTACAACTCATCTCTTGTTAAGGATGAGAAGAACAAGGCCAGTGAGGTAGGTCTACTCACTCAAAGATGAATGAAGCAGCAAATCTAAGAATTCGCATTGCCTATCTCTTGGTCTGTCTGCTGCTTTCTCAGCAATACAACCAGCTATCATTTAATAATTAGAAGAGTCTGTTCCCAGGGCCAGCAGTATTAGTGTCTCCTGGGAACTTCTTAGAAACAGAAATTTGGAGACTCATCTGAGATCTGCTGAATCTGAAATTTAGAGTGTAGTTCGATGATGTGTATTTCAACAAGTTCTTCACGTGATCCTGACATACTTGTATAATCACTACCTGATTTCTGCTCTGTTCAGGATGAAGTGTGCACCTTTGCATATACTTGTGGTGTCCTGGAAACTTAACACAAACCACCTACCTGGACACAAGGCCCCTCTACTGCATCTCTGACTGTGACTGTTATTTTTATATGTCAACTTGAGTAGGCCACCAAACCCAGGTATTTGGTCAGATGACAATCTGGATATTGTAACAAAGGTATTTTTAGATGAGATGAGCATTTAAATCAGCAGACTTTTAATAAAGCAGATTAGCCTTCATCACATGGGTGGGCTTCACTGGGTACTCCCTATGGTCAGCTAACAGAAAAAAAAAGTCCTCTTTAGTAGATGGTTCTGTATAATATGAAGACATTACCCAGAAGTGACAACTACAGACATACAACCCTTTTCTGGAACATTCTAGTAGCCAGAACTTCAATAGTGTACCTGGTTGTTTATTTTATCTTATTTGGAAAGACAAATGACCATGTGGGCAGTATCCTCTAACTGGAGAGGAAAGGAAGGATGCTGTCAGCTATGGATGAGGGGATGAGTACTAGAGAAAAAGGGAGGAAAGAAAGAATGGGATATTGATTTCAGCCAAAGGAATTCCTGCAAATACAGTTGATGTCTCCTTCCTGGTCAAGATCTTTCTGTTTAGAAAGAAGATAGATGATAGATAGATAGATAGATAGATAGATAGATAGATAGATAGATAGATGATAGATAAAGAGATAATATGTGTATAATCTGCACTAGATTAAAATTTCTAAGAATGAATCAGGAAGTGAAGGGGAGATAGATAGATAGATAGATAGATAGATAGATAGATAGATAGATAGATAGATGATAGATAGATAGACAGATGATAGATAAATAGATAATATGTGTATAATCTGCACTGAATTAAAATTGCTAAGAATGAAACAGGAAGTGAAGGGGAAGGTCTTGGGCAATAAAATCCAGCATTAATTTATTACTACCACTCCCAGCCCTGACCTGAAGTAGCAAATGTATTATCTTCTCTTCCTAGAAATGAGCTAAGACTTGTCTCTTCCCCCAAGAGGAAGGCAACTTATTCCCAGCTATTTTTGTCATGTGTATAAGCAGCCTTGGAAATCCATTTTTTAAATTTCTCAGCTACTACTAAGATGTTTTATTGGTTAGAGCTCATTGACATTGCCTGTTTGGTTCAGGTACCAGCCTGCCTTTCTTGGAGATGCCAGTATTGTGCCTTTATAGCTCAATATACAACTTAAATTGCATTTTGCATAAACCTGTAGCATCAGCGACTCACATTTACTTAGTATATACTTTAAAAGTAACTCACAATTTAGAACATTTAAAACCACACAATTTTTAGTATCATTAACACATTTTATATACTAACTTTTCAACTATGAACAATTATGCTTCATCTTAAAATTCCCTCTAGACTTACATATAAAACAATGTGATAATTCTGGATTTATTCTTGGGTTTAAAAAACCATTCTTGGTGTATTGAGCTCTAGGTCTAGCATTTTAGAGCTTTAAAACAGATTGACAAGTAAAGCCCTTACAGATACTTCTATTTAATCGTTCCTTTTTGCTAAAATCAGGAGCTTTGTAAATCCCTACTTAAAATGTAGACAAGAGAAAGCATTACTCAATACTTCTGACTACTCCTGTTCAGCTCTCTTTTCTGATATTTTATTTGGACAAATTCCGAGAGGGAAATAAAGGAGAATGGACCATATTCATTCAGTCACTCAACAGATTTTTTAAGGGATCATTGTGTATCAGGTACCATTAGTGAAAAAATACTCTCTCATTTTCATTAGATTTATGATCTAGTATAAGGATAAAACTACAACCTATGAGGCAAATTTAACCTACGACCCTTTTTGACAACCTACAAACTAACAGTTTAACACTTGAAGATGTCAAAAAATCAAAAGGACTTCTTAATATATGAAAATCATATTTCAGTGTCTATAAATAAAGTTTTATTGGAACACAGTCATGCCCATAGATCACCCTTGACTGATTTTATATAATGGCACAGTGGAGCACTTGTGGGAGAGAACATATGGATAGCAGAGACTAAAATTGTACTGCTTGTCCCTTCATAGACAGTTGGCAGAGTTCTGGTGTGCAGTCAATGGGAGAGGGAGAGAACAGTTATGGCTGTGTCTCCGCCATAGAAGGATCTCCTAGCCTTCAGATACAAAGGTTGTTACTGCCCTCATTTCCCATCCAAGGCTTTTCTGGGAGCTTCTTCCAAGGTCAAACCTGACTTTACCTCTGAAGACCACTCTCTTCTGGCCCATCTGCTAATAACGATTGATTTATGCAACCTGATCCTCTTTGAATTTCCAGGGCTAACTAGGAACTCCTATTTCAAGAACTCATTGATCAGGATCCTAGAAACTTGAGGCACTTTGGGCAATTCCAAAGGGTACTATTCCCATAGAACGTAGCCCACAGTGTCCCCTTCCATCTCTGAGGTCCTTTGGCATTGGTAATAATGTCTTTTATTGCTGGGCAGGGTTTGCAGCACTCTATAATCCCAGTATTGGGAAAGCTTTCAGGCTTTACAAGCAAAGAGGTTCCATACAGGAACCTCTCCCCATACCTGTCTTATGAGAGGGTAACTGTGCCCTACCTATTGCTCTATCCCCCCCTGCAAAAAAAAAAAAAACTAGGTGTACTGTGTTTTTTTTATTTATTAGTTGTATATATGAGCAGGAATGATGACTTGAATAAGGTCTCATTCTAGAGATAGAAAAATTCAATGGATGCTTTATTTCTTGTCACTTAACAACTGGGTGACAGTCTCCTCACCTCTGACCCGTAGCTCTGGAATAGAGGTGATGGCTCCCATTGCACAGGCTCCTGTAAGGATCACACTAGGGGAAAGGATTCTCACTCTGCAGGACAAGTCGAAATTAGATTGCTTGGCTCCACCCAAAGAGATTCTCACTCAGTTGTTCTACAAAAACCCTGAGAACGTGTCTTTGCTGCTTATGATTCTACAGAAAAGAACAGATAAAGGAAATAGGATACGGTATTGTTCCCTTAGGAAGAAGTGTCTGTGAAGATGCTAGCGATGAGGAGGAGGAAGGTAAGATGACAGGGGTGACAGAACTTTCATTTACACCACATGGAAGTTTTTCTATTTCAAATTCATTCAGACACTGGGAGGATGCATAACCACATAAAAAAAATACCATGTGCTTAATTCTGCCGCACGAGTCAGGAACAATTTTACTTGCAGAAAATATGACCCTATATTATGTGCATGCAGGTTTCTGTATCTCAAAAAAATAACAATATATAAAACACTTCTTTAAAAAACACATTTTAAAACTTCCCGTTAATATTTATGGTTCACTCATTTGGGGCTCAGTTTCAAGAAAATTTATGACACCAAAAGTTAAAACTAACAAAGTTGTATCCTGGGGTCTTAATATTACTGATGGCTAAGGAAAAGGCCAGTGGGGTGTGCTTCCAGGATTCCCTGAGGGCCTGGCTTGAGACCCAGCCCAGCTGTGTAAGCCGCCTTTGCAGGGTGAGTTCTGGGAACTGTGGCATCTTCCAAACACAGGAGGAGAACTGGAAGAGACCGGATTCTAATGGGTAGAACACACACATGTAACTCACAGAGGCCAATGCTATGTTGTTAATTTCCACTGCCAAGATACTGCCTGTCCGTTGCATTTTCTCTGTATCTAGCACACTCCATTTTGTGCTGCTGGAACAGAATCCCTGAGACTGGGAACCTAGAAAGGAAAAGAAGTTTGTCTCACAGTTTTTGAGGGGGGCAATTCAAGACCAGATGGTTCCATCACAGTGGGCCTTCTGGCTATGGAACATGTGATAGTGTCATCACATGGAAAAGGCTCATGTCGGAGAGATCACATGGCAAGAGAGGAAAGGAGAGAACACACCAAGGAGGCTAAATCGCTTTGTGAAAACCTGCTCTTGAACTAACCATGTAGTCCTGCAGGAAAGATATCAATGCCCAGCACTACCTTCATAAGACCTTCAACACGGGAGGGAAAGATGATGATATTAAAGTAAAAAAGACTAATTGAGAGGGGGAAGAGGGGTGGGGGAGGGAATCATCGTGGATTATTGTCCACAATTATGGAAGCTGTCATTAAAAAGTTTAATAAAAACCCTATTCACCTCTCCTCATACCCAACCCTTTAACACTGTTATGTGGGGGTCAGGCCTTCCACACAGGAATGCCCACCCCTTCAATACTGTTATGTGGGGGTCAGGCTTTCTTCACAGGAACCTCTTCCCATGCCCACCCCTTCAACATTGTTATGTGGGGATCAGCCCTTCCTCACAGGAACCTTTAGGGGATAAGCCATATCCAAACCATAGGTCTTTCCACACCTTTGGCAAGAATTCTTTTCTACCTCCTTAATTTACTCAGTGTGAGTGTGCCACAGACTTCCCACAGGATCCAACTAAATATGTAACTCAGAATCTCCCAGGCTTCTCTGCTGACAGCATCTTTAATGCCTCTATGTGTTTTTCATGGGAGCAAAAACATGATCAATATAAATATCTAACAATTCCATTTGTTAAGTCCATATAATTTAATAAGTACTTATGTCCTGACATAACTAAGTTAGTAGCTAATTTTAAAAACAATGAACTTGGGTTGAAAGAAAAAAAATGTTTTGAGGGCTGGAGACATGATGGCTCAGCAATTAAAGGCACCTGCTTGCAAATCCTGACAGCCCAGGTTCAATTTCCCAGTGACAGAGACACACAAAGTGGTGTATGTATCTGGAGTTTGTTTGCAGTAGCAGGAGACCCTGATATGCCCATGCTTGTTCTCTCTGTGTGTTTTATAGGCAAGCACCTTAGCTGCTGAGCCATCTCTCCAGCCCTTGTGTTCTCTCTCTCTCTCTCTCTCTCTCTCTCTCTCTCGCTCGCTCGCTCGCTCGCTCGCTCGCTCGCTCGCCTCTCTTGTGTGCTCTCCTCTCTCTCAAGTAAATAGTTATTAAAATATTTTATCATATTCAAATAATTCTTAGCCTTTTGAGTCATATTGAGTAGATTATCAAATAACAATAATTTTTAATGTACAAAAATATCTTTCTTTAATAAAAGTTTAATGTTTGGTAATAATTGTTTTAAAAATCAGAATTTTGAATTGTGTGAGTTTGAAATCCCATTTTCAACCTGAAACCACACTTTGTTGTTGAGAAATAGCTAAAACATTTTGAAAGTATTTATTTGAGATAGAGAATGAGATGCATCAGAGCCTCTAATCCCTTGTAAATGAACTCCAGACACACGTACCATGGGCCACTTTGTGCATCTGGCTTTAGGTGGGGACTAGGAAATCATATAGACCAGAGCAAGTGCCTTTAACCTCTGAGCCGTTTCCCCAGCCCGAAAATATTTTTAAATATTTTTAAGATTTAAAATTTTAATAGTTTTAATATTTAATATGACCCCCTCCCAGTCAGCAAACCCCCGCAATCCTCCTGTCTCACAGACCTGGGGCTGGAGACCAGCTGTGTGTGACACACCCAGCTGTTTGCATGGGAATCAAACTCAGTGGTCTCAGGCCCTCATGATTATGAAGAAAGTGCTCTTAATCACTGAACCATCTCCCCAGCCACCACATGAGACAGGGTATTATTGGGGGTTCAAACGCACACCCCAAACTCGAGCTCATATCTGCTTTACTAAAGAATTAAAGCCAGACTGAGAAGAATTATTTCCATGGATGATTACATTTTTATTCAAGTTAAATACCAAAAGGTAAGGAGTGGGTACATCCACGTGTAAAAATTCATGGGCCTCAAAAAATGTGAGAAAAGGCTATAAAAGACGGGCTTTTAAGAATAATGCAACAGTACATCATCTCATCCCCCCCCCCTGCCACCAGTAGCAGCCAAGCTGCCAGGGTGGGAAGACAAAACCATACAGGTGGCAAAAACCCTGAGTGGTGGTAGATGAACAGCCTGGAAGCTGGAACAGAGGAAAGACTCACCCTAAAGCTATGTGAGCAGCCAGGCTTTTATTTTGGATCTCAGGCTGAATCTAGAAAAAGTCAGCACAGCTGGGTACAGCATCTGTCCAGAAGGGACAGGGCCCGGACACCTGCACACCTGAGCAATTCCAGCTGGGGGGCAAGGGCTGCAGGCAGACACCGGAATTAAAATTCCTATTTCTCTCACGGGACTTCCTGTCTAACTGCCTCTCCCTAATGTTAGCTCTCGCCTTCTCACACCCATACATTTTAATCCCAGCAAGTTCTTGAAAACCTAGCTTTATACAAAGATCTGATGCCAGCAGATGGACTGAGCTGGCAGCTAGCATGATATCCAGAAAAATGTCACATTTCCCTCAAAACATTTTAAATGGTCACAACACCAGTGGGCATTTGCCGTGGTGCTCAGGAGCACCTTTGAGAACTGTGGGTATGGCATCATCCTCACTCTCTGACATCTTGGCATACTTCCTTGGAATAGGAAAGAAAGGGAAGTCATGGTCAGCTTGTCAGGAATAGCACCTGGAAATGTGCCTCAGCCTGAGGAAGAAAAGCTGTGAATGGGTGGCTAAGGGCCATGTGTATAGAAGAGCTACTCCACCTACTACATGGACTTCTCATAATCCTCCTGCATCTAATCTTGGCCCCTAACTCTGTATTTAGGGTCAATAAAGCTCCTTGCCATCTACAGAGCAGCCTGAAAGGGTTAACAGCAGCATTCTTCCTCTGTACATCTCTGCCTCTCGAGAAGGAAAACCAAGCCAAGAGTTGGTTCTTGTATTCATTCTTCTGAACTTTCTTTTTCTGTGTGGCTCTTATCTCCTCTGTTTAAAGCCAGTGTCGATTACCACTTTGCAGCCAGCATGGCCGGAGATGAAAGATTGTGTCGTGATTTTCCCTCCATAACAAGTCACAAAGCTGCTTTACCCCATTCCTTGATTGCCTCTGTTTCAAGACTCATTGTTTCTAACTATCAGAGGCACATATGAATTTCCTCTTTATGTCTTTTCCCTCCATTCCCTGCAAACACTTAGCCATTTATTCATTTTTATCAACACAAACATTGGTAACACTTTGGAATAATCAGCTCGGCTATGATAGCTCATTTATTATTCATTGCAATAACCTTCAACTCACTCCACATCAATAAAGCAGAGAGATAACTGGCTCAGCCCTCCCATGCGTGGGCTGGGTGTGCGTTTTCAGGGTTACCACGGGAAGCCCACTGCATATGCCACAGGCGAAGAGCCCAGACCCTGCTTGGTAGCCAGCACTGCCCCCCCCCCAAGTACGAGGCTTCATCACAAACATATGAGGTTGTGGGGATATTTTACAATCTAACCACCACACTTTATCCTTCATAGGTGTAATAGGTGGTCATAATACCTACTCAGAATTGGGTGTGAGAAAAAAAAAAAACATGCTAACTTCAAGAAAGAACTAAGCGTATCATGAGTGTTCATTGGACCCAACGGCTTGACCAATAATTCTAGCTCCACAAGAAAAAAAATAGCTGAATTCTGTCAGCTCTAAAGAACTTTCATCTATTTCCTTTATGGTACAGTCTTGTTATAATCTAATCCCATGGGCAACATCTCATCACTTTTACTATATTCTATTTATTAGAAGTGAGTTGATAAATCTGTTTCACCCTTAGAAGGAAGGGATAACATGGGACATGAAAACCAGGAGGCAGAGATCTCTGAGGACCAGAGGCTGCCTCCCACAGGGATAGTCTAAAAAGAGACCAGAAAATTACAGGCAATACAAAGCTTTTCACAGCGGCCCCATAGAAGGAGCAGTAAATACACTCATGCGGGACATCCAGAGAGTTTTCTTTAGAGAACAGGCAGGACTTCCCAGACTTCTCAAGATTTTCATGAACATATCCCTCCTGCAATACCCACCAATCCTGATTGAATGCCCTGACCACCCAAGACTCTGGCCTCTGACTGGGTTCAAATACCAACCCTGCCACTTCCTCCCTAGCTGTCCTGGGTATGTTACTTAACCTCCCAAAGCTTCAATTCCTCCCTCTAGAAAATGAGGGTCAAAACTGAGCCCTCCTTTTTAAGGCGATTAAGGTGAAAACACAGTTCATTGAAGAAAAGAGTTCAGTGCCCTAAGCATTTAATGATGATTGTTAACTAGCTGTCTGGTAAAGACAGTATTCACTTTGCCTCCAGGTGCTGCCCCACTGTGAGACAGTATCGTGGATGAAGAATCCGGGTGTTCTGAACACTAAAAATATCTCTCCTTAAACAAAACTTAATCTGGAAGGGGAGCCTGCTTCCCAAGTGAGCACCATAAGAAACTGGATCTTCTGGGTTTCCCACCTACCTGCCCATCGGGAAATAAACAACCTATGGTATTAGGTTGTTATGACTGACAAATTACTACAGAACAGAGTTTAAACAATGGAAATTATTTTCTCACAGTTCTGAAGGCTACAAGTCCAACCAAGATGTCAGCAGGGTTGATTCTGAGATCAGAGGTAATTTTTTTAATGTGTGGTGTACACATCTGTGCCCCATAGACTTCGGGTGTCCCCCTCCATCATTCTTCTGTGTGATCTTACTGGAACCTGAATCTCTTACTGATCCCAGAGCTTGCCTTTTGATTCAAGCTCTGTTGATTCTCAGGTCCTGTGGCCACGCCCAGCTATTGACGTGGCTGCTAAATCTCAAACTCTAGCATCTCTTGGGCATCATGCTTGCACGGGAAGTGCTCTTGACCACTGAGCCATCTCTCCAGCCCATGGGTTGATTTCCTCTATGGCCTCTCTCTTTGGCTTGTAGACAAGACAGGCATTGTCATGGTACGTTTAATGTGTCAACTTGGCTAGGCGAAAGGATGCCTCTATCAGATCACTGGTAAAACACAATATCTGGGTATGTCTTTGAGGGTGTTTGTGGATGAGATTTACATTTGAATGGGTAAACTGAGTGAAAAAAAATTCACCCTCACTAATGTGAGTTGGCTTTGTCCAATCTGTTGAGGGTTTCAATACAAATGGTTCTCTCTCTCTCTCTCTCTCTCTCTCTCTCTCTCTCTCTCTCTCTCTCTCTCTCTCTCCTGCCCTTGGGTGTTAGAGATCCAGGTTCTCAGGTCTTTGGACCAAGACTCAATTACACCACTGGCTTTCCTTGGCCTGTAATGTGCAGACAATAGATCTTGGGCCAACTCGGCACCCATAATTCCATGAACCAATTTCTATGATATATCTCTTTCTGTACCTCCTATGTAGAACCTAACTGACCCAGCCGTCTTCTCCCTGTTTCTGCCTATCATCTTCCTTCTGTGCATGTCTGGGTTCTGATCTTCTCTCCTTATAGGAACACTCGTCCTAGAAGATTCAGGTCCATTCTAACAACTTCTAATCTTAATAACCATTTTAATGGCCCTACCTCTGAAAATGTAGTTATAGGTACTGGGAGCTAAGGCTTCAATGTAATGAATGTGTTGAGGGTAGAGAACAGGATTTACCCACGCCCATGGCCGAAGCACTTCAAGGTGAAGAACACCAGAGGCTACAGCTCTCTCTCTCTCTATGAGCTGATGGCACACCAGGGTCTGTCATGTGAATGCACTCTATATTCCTCCTCCTACAGGGATGTCCCCTCCATCATGTCACCTATGGAGGTCCTTCCTGTCAAAATCCCTGCCTCTCATTTTCACAGCCTGGGCTCATGTCAGGAACAGTGAAAAGAAACAATGCTTGAAGAGCCCCACAGAAAAATGTCAGGAAATTTGTCATCCTTTGCCCAGTGTGACACCAGCCTGCATTCTAGTGCAGCCTCTGCCCTGGGGCTGGAGAACAGAGGCTGCTCACAGGTGGGTGGTACATGGGAGCTTGAGGAAAGGAGCTTGGGGGCAGGGCAAGCCCTGCACTTTAGCCATCCCTGTAGGGGGAGGCCAAGCTGTCCCCGTTATGGAAGACTGAGCTAGACAGACGCACAGAAATGGCCTCTCAAGCCAGCGGTGATGCTTCCCCACTCACAGTGGGGGGGGGGGCTAAGAAGTTGGACATAATTACAGCAGTGATTATAATTGTGATGACCTTTGGACAGAGAGCTGAGGAAGGATTTTATAATAAGGTGTTGATGAGGCTGGATAGGTATGAAGAGCTCAGAGATAGCCTTGGAGTGGGCCGTGTGTGTGTGTGTGTGTGTGTGTGTGTGTGTGTGTGTGTGTGTGTGTGTGTGTGGTCCCTAGAGGACCCATGTCTTGCCCAAGGACATTATTCCTGCAAGTCAGCACTTCAAAGCACAGAGACAAAGCACCTGAGACCTAGCTGGAACCACAGGGCACTCTCTGACAAGACACAGGCCACTTATCCCAGGTAGATGTGATGGAACTGTCAGCCTCCCAGCAGGGCCTCCAGCCAAAGGAAAGAAGTAATGCAGTGATGTCATGTTTACGAGGCAGCAGACACTGGAGCTTTGACACACTCCAGCTCAGTGTGATGCTGTGGTAACCTATGGTCTAGGTTTCCACTTTATAAGGAGGAAATTGAAGCCCAGAGAGGTTAAGTCACTTGTCCAAATACTAGATAACTGATAAGAAGTCATGCTAGAAGCCCGGTGTAGTGGCTCATGCCGATAAACCCAGGACTCAGGAGAAAGACACAGGAGGATTGCCACAGCTCCAGACCAGCCTGGGCTGCAGAGTGAGGCCTTGCCTCAATAAACACTCCCCACTGCCCCCCCAAAAAAAAACTCATGCTGGGATTTGAATCCATGTACCCCAACCTGATGGCTCAGTCTTAACCTATAGTTCCTTCCCAGATTGAGAAGCACGGAGTTAAGAATCAAAATCCATGAAGTCAGGAGACCAGGTATCAGATGTGATGCTCCATCAAAACCCCACAAGGCCACGGAGCCACAGTGAGGGCTCTGAGGTGGAACTTCAAGTTGACAGAGGTGGCAGCTGGGGGGGGGGGTGATGGCAAAGAAATCAGAGTGATGTCATCCCAGGCCCCTCTGCTGACCCTTCCATAACTGCTTCCTCCTTCAGGTCCCATCCCCCACCCCTCTGCTGTTCTCCTCCCCTCACAGGCCTGCAGAAGCATATTCCATGTTGGTGTATGTTGGGCCAGTCAACCCTGCTCAAAAGAAGAGAGTTCTTCATGGTGGGTGAGGTGAAGGGGATGCCAGGGGAGGCCTGTTACTTTGCATCGGGGGTTCCATTGGCCTGTTACATGTGGATGAATGACAGGGGCACTATGGAGTTTGAGGAACACTCTGGTGTTGTGTTAAAAAATAAACCCAGGGCTGAAGAGATGGCTCAGCAGTTAAGGCTCTTGCCTGCACCACCTAATGGTGAGGGTTCGATTCCCCAGTACCCACGTAAAGCCAGATGCACAAAGGGGTACATGAATCTTCAGTCTGTTTGCAGTGGCTGGAGGCCCTGGTACAACTGTTCTGTCTCTCTTCTCTCTTCCTCTGCTTACGAATAAATCAATCAAGATATTTTTTAGAAAAATAAAAAAAATAGCTAACTAAATGAAACCATTCATTCTTGTATTCTCTCGCTCAGTGCATTTGCTGAGCACCTCCTGTGCGTAGATTGAATAGAAAGAGAAGCAGCTTCATGGCTGCCCTCGTGCAGCAAGCAAGAGTGCCCATGAATGATCTTCCATATCAAAGCAGGCAGAGAGCGTAGGTAAGGGCAGCGGTGGTGGGATCCACTGCAGAACAAGAACCTGGACGAAGGAGCTTTAACACGCTGAAGGGAGGCCCCTCAAAAGCAGCAACACTTGGTTCATGTCTATGGGAAGAAGGGGCCTGCAAGGAGAGATCCCACCACTCAGCAGTGAAAGGATTCCGAGGCCCTATGGCCAGGGTGAGTGTCTCCGTTAGCTTCTGCTATATGACAAGCTGCCCCAAACACGGTCATTGAAATGCACAGGTACTGATGTCAATGTCACTTAACAGGTCAGTTGGAGCTCACTTGGGTGTCTACTGTCTACTTCCGTCTGTTGCTGGCCTTACTGATCTCATAGTCTCTCCAACAAGGATGAAGTCAGCAGAGTCTAGATCCATCTGAGATTATCTCAGCTGGAACAACTGGATGCTCCTCGCATGGTCTGTCATGCTTTTTGCAAGCTCGTCCAGGATCCAAAAGAGCCGGGGTTAGAATGAAGTGAGTTGCAAGCACAGGGAAAAATACCATCTTTATTTAAAATTATGATATTGTGTTCAACGTGGATTTGTAGTATTAATTTGGAGTATTTCAAATATTCCAATGTTCTGTTTTAGAGTTCTTGTATGCTCTTTAAATTGTACTTTGGGCCAAGCATGGTGGTGTAGGCCTCTAATCCCAGCACTAAGGAGGCAGAGGAAGGAGGATCACTGTGAGTTCAAAGCCAGCCTGAGACTACAGAGTGAGTTCCAGGTTAGCCTGGGCTAGAGTGAGACCCTACCTCAAAAAAAAATGTTGTTCTTTGGAAAAAAGTATCTCGCAAGTATCTCCAGCCCTGAAACAGTGTCTGTTTCCTACGAGGAGAAAGGCAATGACCTCTACTTGAATAGACCCAGACTTTCTAGGGGAATAAAACCTGAAGGAAGTTCCTGAGGGATCAGTAGGCATTGGGGGTGCAACAAGGAGCTCGGCACATACCAGACAGAGGAGTCAGAATGTGTGAAGACTCAGAGCCATAAAGTAGCTGAGTCAAGAACTGTGGGGTGCACTGCAAGTATGGGGTGGATTTGGAACAGGCCAAAGACCTCAACTGCTGAACTAGCAGCCCAGGCTCTACCCTGTGTGACTTGGAACTGGTGCGCAGGGTAAAGATCCCATCATGAAACTTGATTTGTTTAACAAATAATGATTCAGTGATCACAATGTGCCAGGGTGTCTATGACAACAACCCTATGAGGCAGATCCATCTAGAAAATGAGGCACAAAGAATAAATGGTTTTCCCAAGTTCCCACAGTGAGTAAGTAGCAGATGCAGTATTAAAACCTAGGCACTACACTTTGTTGCTTCTCATCCACTCTTTGTAGAGGTTGCTTTGGTCAAATTGAAGTCAGTAAGGTAGGACATGCACAGAACGAGGGAGGAGTCTGGTGAGAAGGGAGATGCAGGTAGTCTGAACTAGGCAGGGACATGAGTGCAAAAACGGTAAGTGCGGATTGCATCAACGTCACAGATCACAGAGAGGCCCAGGGTGGTGACTGAGAAGGTGAGTGCTGGCCCTGAAGAATGGAGGGTAGCCAGGCAGGAAAGATGGTTAAGGGTGAAGGAAAAACGGCACCATAGCAGGTGGCAGTGGGTCCATAGCGATGGCTTCAAAGCAAAGTGACATTTCTTGTAGAATAGTAGAAGCCAGGTTTACAAGTGGGAGTGGGAGGGAAGGGTGTCCTTGAGGCTGCTCCTTAGGACCTTGAAAGAGAGGTAAGTGGGAGGAGGGCACCCTCTGCTGGAGCAGACGGGAGGGCTGCGATGCCTGGGAATCTGCATTTGGGAAGGATGGGAGGCCAAGGGAAGCTTCCTACAACATAAAAGTGGGGATGCAGGTAGCAGGTCTTGTTGCTTCATAAGAAAACAGAGGAAAGGCAGGCAGGTATCCATCATCCCACACTCAAGCAGACACCACCGTAAGTTCCTGGGCAGCATTGCACCCTGGTTACTCTAGGGTAGACTGCTTGATAGCACACACTTGAGTCCCCTCCTTGTCCTATCTTACTTCCCATTCCTTGCCAGGACCTCCTCATACCACCTCCCATATAAACTCCTGTCCTTCATCATTGTGACAGCCAACCGCTAGGGGACACTGAGACCCAGACGGGGAGGCAATTGCCCTTACAGTTTCTCAGTTCCAGGGCCATGTCTCAAACTTAAGTCTTTCACGGCCAATTCAGAAAAAGGTATAAATTCAAAACACATGACATGTAGCCGCGGATACCTGGGTTAATTTGCCATGTGGATTGCACTAATCTCAGTGTTCCCTATGAGAGATTTAAATGTTATTCCTCTTTGAACTACATTGCAGTGTGAGACAATTTCTTCACCCTCACTGACAGAGGCCTTTGCCATATGACCTCTTTTAACCAATGAAATGTGAGCAGAAGTGCTATATGATTTCACTTCTGAGCCTTCATGACCATGAACATTACCACTAATTTCCTTGAGGTTTTTTTTTTTCTTCCTTCAGCCATGAAAATGGCATGTCCCAGATAGAGGCATCCCTTTTACACAAATCTTAGAATGAGTCTAGGAACTGGTCCATGAGTGACATACGCAAAAATGAGAAAAGCGTGATGACTTTAAACCACTGAGAGGTGTGGACTCATTTTGTTATCACAACATAACAAAAACTGACCAACAGGTATATTGGCCATGTGACCAACAGCAAGTAGCAGACTCCTTGGGAGTCTTAGATTTTTCCTGTATAAAACAGCAGCAGTAGTGACGTGGTTCAGTCTATGGTACTGTAATGGGGAAGTTCTCAGCACAGTGTCCAATAAAGGTTAGATGTTGAGATTATAACCATTTTCTCTGCCCACAAAGAAATTTCTCCCAAAAGTAAATTCCCTAGAGAAAAAAAAATGTGGCTCCTCCAGGGTTGGTTCTTACCTTGCTTGTTAAAAGCACTTACTTTTCTCCTCCTAAGGCCCTGCTCAGAACTGTTTTGCCCCCCCCCCCCCGTACCCACCCACCACAAGACCACAAGAAATGCCAAGCGAGGCGCCCACGTCCCAGCATGCCTGCGTGCAGGAAACCTATAGTAGTTAATGAATCCCTACAGAGAGGTCCAGATTAGCCCTGGTTTAATACCCTGAAATAGCAGGGAGTCGTGTATCCATGAGCTATGGCTTTTCTGTGTCGCCTGTGCATTACGAGTTATTTATGAGGCAATTTGCACAGTTTCACACTGGCTGGCCATTATGCTAACCACTAGGAAGGTTGCTGAGCCCAGAGAGGAAATGGTCCTCTCCCTGCCTCCACTTCACTAGTGACAATGAGTCAGTGGATTCCCCTTACTGTGGCACATTGGCTCTTGGGGGATAAAAGCCAGGCCTAGTTCTACATCTGTAACCCAGCTATTGAACGTACCTGGGGGGTGGTTATCAAAGGCCAGAGTTAAGAATAAGTAAATAAAGACTTCCAGGGAAACCACTGGTTGAAAAACAAGATTATTCTTACATGCACTGCAGGAGAGTTCCCGGTCGTGGCAAGGGCATCCCTTTGAAGACAGTGATGGGGAAATGGCACGATCTTGTGAAATGTTGTGCACATGGCTTGGCACATAGGAATTTTTCTGTTGTTTCTGTAATGATAGCCTGCATTCAAGCTGGTCCCCATCATCTGGGACATTGTATTATAGTTTACTACTACAAAATTCCCAAAGCAGTTTTCAGGAATGGTGCTCATCCTATCTCCGGTCCTCCACAAAGATAAGGGGCAGACAGTGAGTAGATGTGCTTAGTCTATCCTTTGCAAACAAAATGTCGGTCTCATAATTTCCTGAGTGACCAAAATAAGCAGAGCCACACCTGGAAATGTGTCCATGTATATCATCCCAGAAAGCTCAGGCTCAGTCAACCAGACCCAAGCTTCAAGTGATTCCTGTAATTATGACTCATGAATACTCACTTTGCTGAGGAAGGCAACCTTTGTTTCACTGATACATACCAACAATGAAACAATGGGTTAGCTGACAATCACAGTTGTTAGATAAGGCAGGAAAAATGAAGAGTATAGAATAGAATGTTATCAAATTGTGGAATTTCCACCAACGAGAAGTGAAGAAGAAACACTTCTTCCACCTTCAGTAGAAACCAGCCCCCAAAACTACAAATTTTCTTAGGAGGAATAAACCTCTCTCAATGCTATCCAGCACTGCCCTTCATGACCCTGGCTCTCTGCCTGTCCTGAACCATCCTACCAGGGGCAATGAAGTCTTGAATAAACCATTTCAGCCATCTGTGCCTCAGTTGCCTGTGAAGAAATGGGAAAATCAGTACCTACCTGGTTTCTTAAATGTGATGTTGTTTTGTTGCTTTTGAGAAAGGCTCTCATGTATCCCAGGTTAGACTCAAGCTTGATATGTAGCTAAGGATGAACTTGAACTTCTGATCATCCTTCCACTCACTACCTTCCCAGTGCTAGGAATGCAGGAATGTACCCAAATGTCCAGTTTATTCAGTACTGTTATTGTGTATGTTAAGCAAGCACTCTACCAACTGAGCTATATCCCAACCCCCAGCCCTAAACAATGTTTAATTGGATGTCAACCATGTGCTTGATAATTGTAAGTATTGAAAGAAAGAATTATGGAAAGGACTTGGCATTCAAGAAGTTCTCAGTAACTTTTAACTAAAGTCAGTAGTGATCATGGCTGGGGAGATGGTTCAGTGGTTAAAGGTGCTTGCTTGCAAAGCCTGCCAGCCTGGATTCGATTTTCCAATACCCACATAAAGCCAGATGCACAAAATGGTGCATGTGACTGGAGTTTGTTTTGAGTAGGAAGAAGCCCCAGCACACTCATATACTCTCTCTTCCTCTTCTTCTCTCTCTCCCTCTCTCTCTCTTCTACCTTCTTCCTTCCCTCCCTTGCTCTCTCCTCACAAATTAAATAAATAAAAATATTTTAAGAGTTTATATTCTACAAAAAATGTAATAAGATGCTCTCATAAAGATAGCAGCTCCTTCATATGTAAAACATATATTAAATAATTATTGTTGTTATCTTTATTTTTACCTCAAAACAAAACTGTACTGAGGCTGCTCTTGTCTCCAGACCAAGACTAAAAGAAGTTGTGGTTACTTCCATGGGCTGCACAGTAAAAACTTTTACTCAGAGCTTTGGATTTAAAGATTTTAGGATCACCAAATAGGACTGCACCTCTCTTCCACCCCATCTTCCTGCAACAAGATCCCTTAGGAGATGATGACAAAATGACCTTTGTCATAAGCAGAAGAAACTTCTCAGTAATGGTATTATGCACATGTCACCCTTGCATCACTGGTCAGACAGGAAATTGAAAAAAATCAAAGTCTTTATATTCACAGATTGTAAGTAGTCTTCTCCTTCCTTTACACCCCAAGCCTCCAAAGTACCCGAGACAGAGGATCTAGGAGACAATTTTTTCATTAACCCAAGAGAATATTATCAGACTCATTAGGAGCTATAGAAGATATGTTTTGCAATCGGGAAAAAAATTAAAAGAAACAAGAAAACAAAGACAGCCTGCCTTGCACCTGAGAAATATGAGTATTTATGCACAAGTAATTAAAATTGGCTCAGTCACCATGTGCAAGCCTTTAAGTGGGGCTGGTGTTCTAGACACTACACAAAAGCTGCTTTCAAAATACAATGTATCATGCAGGCTCCTGACAAAACCAAACCATCACTTCTAGTAGGTCTTTTATTCAAATCAACTTCCACAAATATTTAGCAAGCACCCGCTGTGTGCCCAACACTGTGCAATAATCCAGAATACAAAGATGGATGAGCCTGAGATCACAGACTACTGGGGAAACCAGTACATTAAAAAGCAATTGAATTACAGCCTGGCTCATGCCGTGCTGTGGGTGGGGCAGGAGCACAGGTAGAAGGTGTTTCTGTCTAGGAGTGTATCTCCCTGCTAACAGAAAGGCTGAGTCTACCTACATCACTTTGAAGGCCAGAAAGTGCATGGTCTAGAAGAGAAAGTCATTTGATGTAGCTGAAACCTTGCCACCGTGGAAAAAGGGGAAGAACCTGATTTTATCATCAACCCAGCCCTAGCTTAAATATTATCACCTCTTTAAGGAGGCATTCACTGACCATTGTATACAATACTACCATTCTGAATCATAACATCTTGTTCTTTTTCCTTTGAAGAACTCAGCATTATCTAAAGTCACTCTCATGATTGTATTTGTTGGTATTCTCATCAATTAAAATGCAAGTTCCTCATCCAAGCAGGGGTCTTGTCTATTTTTTTCTTCATATTTCCGGGACCAGAAAAGTGATCAATAAACATTTGTTTTTAAAAACTGAGAAAAAAAATGAGGGTCAGGGAGAGGACGCAATAGCTAAGTACTTGCTGCTCAAGCATGAGGACCCTAAGTTCAGATCCCCAACACCCATCCACAGACCACCCTGCCCCCACCAATCCCCTTGCCACTTATCCCCCCTGCCTCTCCTTTTCCTTCTAAAGAAAAGCAACCTTCCTCAACCTAATAAATGAGCTGTTCGCTGCAACTGTCTCCCAGGTGGCTATACTCGTCTGCTCACTGCTGTCCCAAGACTCTGTCCACCCAGCTCCGTGGATGAACAGGGATATTAGGGTACAATCACACATACACCCCCGCCAAGTAATCCACAGACCACAAAGGTTCAGACCCTGACTCAAAGAATAAGGTAAAGAGTGATTTAGGAAGACCCTGACCTCAACCTCTGGCCTCTACACACGTGCATATAAATAAACGCATGTGCACCTTCCTAAACATTTATGAACACACATGCACACCACACACATACTCATACAAAAAAAACTAAACAAATGAATAAATCAATGAATGATGGTTATAACTTGGGTTAGTGGAGAACTTCAAACCAGTACATTCATTTTACATGATGGCTTTGTCTGTGAAAATCATATTAGCTGCTATAACAAATAAACTCAACATTTCGGGATCTTAACAGAAATTTACTGGTAATCTCATTTAAAAAGCCCAATGCAACCATTCATCACTGCCTTTTTATCCATGTTTGAGAACCCACGATATTTCCTTCTTGTGACTCCACCATCCCTGAGAGCCTCAGGGTCCCTGATGTCCAGCCAGTGGAGTTATGGGAAGCCCAGAAGTGAGGCATCCCTGCTGCTCTCATCCCAGGGAGGAGAACTAGTGTCACCAGTCTATTTAGATGGAAGTGCAGCTGGAACATGAACTTCTGCCTCAACAGGTAACTCTAGTGACAATGCCATACCTTGGGAGAGAATCAGAGTTTGGAGTGGACATATCAGTGTCTCAGCCACATAGCTCTAGGCTCCAAGAACATGTCGCTCTCAAGTACGCAACTGTCCCTTCAATATCAGAAGCAACAGACTCTATTCCCTCCCCTGCCCCTCTTGAGCTACTTTTCTAAGCACTAAGGTGAGATGGTGACATTTCCTGACCATGGCCAACATTCTGAAGAACTTTCCTATCAGAATCCCATACCTCCATAAGCAGGTGTAAATTTATTCTGTTCCTGGGGGGATCCAGGGAAGAATATGCCAGTATTTTCCCAGTAATCGAGAAAAGGAACCAACAGAAACAGAAGACAGGACTCTCCAGGAGAGCCTGCAATACACCCAGAGAGGGTGTGACAAGTTTACTTCCCACCACAAGGTCCCTCCAGGTAACCTACTTGGCCAAGCACTGGGCCAAGGATTTCATAATCATTCTCTCACTCGTTCTTCACAAAGCCCAACATGAAAGCTCTCCTATTGTTTGCAGATAAATAAACTGAAGCTCAGAGAGACACTAAACAAAGAGGCCCCAAGTTCACTGAAACAGATTCAAGTTGAGAAGTCTGGAGCCAGAGCCCAAACTTTTCAGCACTTCTGTAACTAGAGTGGGTTTGTCTATGCCCAGCACCACATTGGGGAAGGCTGCACAGGTTCTGCAGGGTCTCAAAAGTACAGCTGCTAGCCAAATCCACGACGTAGAGACTATAAGAGGTGTGGGTAACAAAGGTTATCATCTTCCACAATGGCCTAGACTCTTCTTTCCAGAAGGTCTGCACATGAGAAGGTGGAATTCTATTAAAGTTTAGAAGTCAGTGTGCCTCTTGGTAATGGGGGTAATTTTTTGTTTATTTATTTGCTTTATCATTTACTTATTGGAATGGGGTAATTTTAAGTCTTGAGGTACCTTGCAGATCACTGGAAGGTTTGTCAAACTTGCCTTGACATTCTTGATTTGCCCCAGTGCATGAACATTCATTTGTTTGCCCTGTTGCAAAGATGCTGTACTTCTCAATCAAACAGTGAAATATACTTTCAAATGACAGTTCCCACTTAGGATGACTGAGGTCTCTTAAGTCACCAATCAGTGTGACTTTGGATGAGTTTAATTACCAGAGTACTTCAATGCATAAATAATTATGCACACCCTTTTAGCCAGGCTAACAGCTCTAATGAAATCTAGCAGTCAGGATTCCACTGCTAAAAATCCTTCAACTTTGGTTGTGACAGTTGGCACTGTATTTACAGAATGGCTAAGAGTCATCCTAGAGAAGCTATGAAGACCAAGGCTAGACTCTTTTGGAAAGACCCAAGTTTCTTTTTTTCAAAGGTCAACCAGGTTGAGGAGCAGAAATGAATAATTGTTTGAAAGATCTTCAATGAGAACATCTATTTTCAAAAGGCTTTCAGAGATAGCATCTCACTTAATCTACGTAATGGTTATAAAGGTATCATTCTCCTAGACAGTGTTTTGTACTTAATCAGAATTAATTGAATGAAGGGACATTCACAGATGGAAACTGGGGCTGAGAAGTCCCAGTGCAAAGCCTGGCTCCTAATCTCAGATCTGTAAACTCTGCTATCAGATAGGTGGAATATCAAGACCAGTGAAGTGCCCAACATCTCTGCCTCAGCTCACTGTCCCATCTCTGGATCCATCAGACCTAACAGATCCGAAGACCCAGGTTTCTTCAGCAATCATCTTCTATCCTGGGGTCCAGAGCAGGCCTAAGGACCACCCAGAGACAAGCTCTAGTGACAGTGGATACTCAAACGTCCAGGCACTTGGGTCCTAACCGCTGTCAAAGCATCCCCTTAGTTTCCCTTGACCACAGCTTCCTCCTCTAGGATCAAAAGTGAAAGCATCTCCAGGTATCTGCCCCCTTCTGACCATCTGAATCACAATGACTTCATCTATCTGTCCAAGTATTACTTGGGAAACCTACTGAAGCACATCGATTGCTTTTCAGAATACTACAAAAGTCATGTGTGTAGACTTCAGAGAGAAGCCCCCATCGCTCTCAGGAGAGCAAAGTGGGTTTGCACACCAAAAAAATCTCTCAAATAACTTTGTAAATCCCTATTAACCTAATCCAGTCTCACTATTGTTCAGAGAATCTGTTTGTTGTTGTCGTTGTTATTTTGTTGTGGGTTTTTTTTTTTTTTGAGGTAGGGTCTTACTCTAGCCCAACTAACCTGGAATTCACTATGTAATCTCAAGGTGGGCTTGAACTCACAGCAATCCTCCTACTTCTGAGTGCTGGGATTAAAGGTGTGTCCCACCATGGCCAACTTGAGAATCTGTTTTGTTTTATAGAAGGCAGAAAAAAACTGAGGAGAACTACCATCCATCAATAAAATGAGAAGATAGCTGACTGCCCACCTCTACCACATCTCTTGGGGCCCAGGACACATTGCAGAGGAAGAGGAAATGTGAACACTGCTCTTATTGCTAGCCAGACAACCAGTTCCTAAGTGATGGTGACAGACACAGTGATTAATTAAAACCCTCATCAAAGCAGTAATCCAGAGGCTACAGAGAACTTGACACTAAATCAGACCACCAACAGGCCTACCATGGCTCAGGGAACATTGCAGAAGAAGGGGCAGAAAGATTATAAGAGCCACAAAGTGGGAAGGAATACTCTGAGGCACGGTCCCCCACTACCCCCTGGGACTAACTGAGACCTTCATGACCCCACAGTGAATACCACAACCCCACTGAGGAGGGGCCCCAGGGTAATGGGAGCAGGGCAAGGAGAGAAAAGAGTATAACCTGTCATTGTATATATATATATATATATATATATATATATATATATATATATATATATACTTAAAGTTATGCTTAAAATAAAACACAATTAATGGCAAAGGAAACCAAAGATATTGAAAGACAAAGTGTTTGGTAATGTGTTGTAGGTATACATGTGCTTCTTTACCAATGTATTGTACAAGATCTATCAGAGGAGCTAGTATCTTTAATAATTTCAAAATAGGGATAAGCATGAATGCTGTTTGAAATAGCTATAATAAATACAAATCAAAATATCTATGATTTTATTGGTCACATATACTATAAACACTACTATAGTTCATTGCCTTCAGTTACTGAGGGAAAGTGTACATTTCAATTTGATTTTAAGGAAAATGAATGTGCAATACTTTCCTATCTAACTTCACAGATTTCCAGAATTTTGTTGAAGATCCTTTAGCTAAGAACCCTGCTCAAACCTCAGATTGAACCAGCACTCATCCCCTTCTGGTCTTGGGGAAGGGAGGAAGAGCTTTTGAAGTCAGCATCCTTGACTCAAGATCCACTGAGGGGCCTTGGGCCTCAGCATCCCAGAACCTTTCCCTCCCTTGACGATTTCTTAAGGCTGTAGCTTCCTTCTTAGTAACATGAGCTTTAGTCTTTCTTTATTCATTTTCCTTTGTTACCATTTTTGTTCAGAAGCTCTACACAAAGCAAACCCAGTCCAGAGTTCATGCTATGCCCCTCTCCCAGTTTACAGTGTCTTCACTTGGAGAGTCACAGCACACATTACACTTTACACAATTTTAATTTCTATTGATAAGAGAACACCAGCCCCGACCCACTTCTAATAGGCATCCTCGGTCCAAAGATAGCTAACCTCCAGTCCCTTTTCAACAAGGGGAGAGCCAGTCATTGACTTGGAATAATTGTGAAAACCATGGTCTACTCATCGAGGTCCCCTTCCATCATGGTAAGAAGCATGAGCTCTGTCTTAACATCAATGTGATGACAGTGTAAGATAATGACATATTTGGGTTTGGAGTAGGAACAATGTGTTTGTGCCCCAACTTAAAATGAAAGGAAGTTAGTAAGAAGCGTGTTGGCTCTTAACTAACCCATCAACAAGGATGAGTATATGCAAAGAGGAAATAAGACTTTCTCAGCCCCTGATGACCCTGGGAAGTAGGAGGGTACTTGCTCTTTTGCCCATGTGGAGACTGAAGACAAACTTTGACAATGATCTAAGCATATGCTTGGACATCTTTCAACCTTCTGTAATTTGCATTTGGGATGAAGGCAGGAGTGATGCTGGCTGGATCCTTGCATCTCTCTTCCTGCATGTCTGAATGAGCACATGAAGTAGTCTGCCTCTATTCAAACTGTTGTTGTTATTTTCAATTATGTGAGCATTTCTGGTCGCATAAATAATTGGTCATGTTTAATTGGGAATTATTATTAGGATCTCTTAAAATTGGGAGGAAGCCAGGCGTGGTGGTGCACACCTTTCCAGCACTCGGGAGGCAGAGGTAGGAGGATCACCATGAGTTCGAGGCCACCCTGAGACTACAGTGTGAATTCCAGGTCAGCCTGGGCTAGAGTGAGACCCTACCTGGAAAAAAAAATCGGGAGGAAGAATGAGTCTCACACTGCTATATACAATGTATCTAGATAAATATAATAAAAAATTTATACAATGTATAGATCATATTTTAAGTGATCTATCTGTATTTCTCCTATAATATTTACAACCAAACTATAAAATAATTGCTATTTGATATTCTTTTACAGGTGAGGACATAGGGTTCAAGAGAAAGAAAGTAACTTACTAAATTTCATCACCACCATATGACCAGGATGCAAGAATAAAGCCTGTCCCCATTCACTGGTCCTTTAGAAAAAAACATAAGTTGGGTACCTACCAAATATTTTACGTTACCTTACCAAAATAAAATCCAGATGAACCAGAGATGTGTTTATATCTTTTATATGTTTATATGCTTATAAAAATTATATTCAGACAAAGACTTTGAGAAATTCTGGATAGACCATTTTATAATTTCAAGGATGATAGAGACATTTTTCAAATACCATGCCAAGAACAGGAAAGACTGACAGATTGTAATACGTAAAAATGTAAACCTTCTGTTTGACCAATAAATAAACTTGGAAAAATATTTTTAATGAATGTTACAGACAAAAGGTTACCATTACTCATAGAGACAGAAAACCAAAAAGTAAATGCAAAATGAACACTAGCAAAAGGAAGAGAACTGGTTAATATCAGAAAGTGAAAACTCACAGAGATTCTTTAAAGGTGGACTTAATAATATGAAATTTATGAAGTATTAAGTGAAGCAACATAAGAAAATTCAATCCTATTGTTGGTTTCTGCTATTGAGATTAGAAAAATGAACAGG
>PVHP010022277.1:0-28577 GCA_004024765.1 Zapus hudsonius
AAAAAAAAAAAAAAAACAGAAAATATATTAAGTAATAAAATTAAGATTAAAAGAAATTTGACTTCCAGGGGTGGGCTTTGAAATCTAGATCTAATAAAAGGTTACTCCATTCATGACTCTCTAGGAACACGGCCCTCCAGCTGGCATCACTCATAACCACATCTGAATATTGCCTTCCAGTTGGCATAGTTTTGAATGGTTTGTCCTCTCTGTTCAGGTCTCTCCACACTCAGCAGTTCAGTGGGTCCCGTCTGATATGGCTTTGCCAAGACCTAGCTACACAGTTACTTCACTCATTCACTCTCTACTGAGTGCCTAGTATGTCTTGGGTATGCCAGAGTAAACTAATGGAGTCTGTAACCTCAGGAAATGTAGAAAGAGTGACTGATCAAAAAGAAATCGGTTTCCTTTCACTTTTCAGTATCATTTTTGTCAGGACATCCTGAAATGTATGTAATTTGGCCAAATATAGTTTAATGGTAAAAATATGCAATTACTTTCTCAATTCTTTGTAACTGTATTATTATTATTATTATTATTATTATTATTATTATTATTGGTTTTTGAGGTAGGATCTCACTCTAGTCCAGGCTGACCTGGAATTCACTATGTAGTCTCAGGCTGGCCTCAAACTCACAGTGATCCTCCTACTTCTGCCTCTCCAGTGCTGGGAATGAAGGCGCACGCCACCATACCCAGCTGTAATCTGTATTTCTTTCCATAAAAAATGTGCTATGTCTCCTCCATCTTTACCCTCTTCTATATCAATCCCCCACCCCCTATGTTGTCCAGCGTCTTTAACCACAGACAGCAGACATCACACATTACCCATGCCACCACACTCTTATACCCTAGAGAGTTTGGCATACTCTCTAGGTGCATGGTTTCAAGGCCCTCTGTAGCATTGGGTGATGCTGTTTAGTTGAGACCCATATGGCTACACTGAGGAGAGGAATAAACAAGGCTGGTCAGAGAGGCTTACTGAAATAATCTATTAGGCGATACATTAAACCAGCTGCTGACAAAGCTGTTCTCAGTGAAGTTTTGCCATGTCAGCCCCAGACCTCAAAAAATATTTTATGCCACCATGACTCAGGGAACTGAGTGGAAGAGGGGACGGAAAGATTGTAAGAGTCATGGTGGGGGAGAATAATCAGAGACATGGCCCCCCTCATTAACATCATACAAAGGCGGGTGGAACTGGGTTGACTCCTAGGCTATCCATAACCCCCTGCCCCATGGACTGATCCAGACTACCCACAGAGGAGGATATCCAGCTGATTTGGGATATGGAACAGGGGAATTGGGGATGCTAACTCATTCTTTGCTCACTCAATGTATCTAATTATGGATAATAAAGGAAAAAGAATATTTTATGAATCTGCTGCAATTTTGTTTCACAATTGACAAAAATTAGGTGTGTTTCTCTAGGCTACCCTCATGATCTCTCTCTGTGTGTCTCTGTCTCTGTCTCTCCCTCTCACACACACTTCCGTTTTTTTGAAAAATGTTTTTTAAAAAATTTAATTTATTTATTTGCAAAGAGATGGGGTGGGGGCACACCAAGGCCTCCAGCCACTGCAAAGGAACTCCAGATGCACGCACCACTTTGTGCATCTGGCTTTCCATGCATACTGGGGAATCGAACCCAGGTAATTAGACATTGCAGGCAAGTGTCTTAACAGCTGAGCCAGCTCTCCAGCCCTGAAAAGTGTTATTTATTTGTAAGGAGAGAGAATGGGCACACCGAGGTCTCTTGCCGCTGCAGATGAACTCCATATGCATAAGCCACTTTAAACATCTGGCTTTAGTTGGGAACTGGGGAAAGCAATGTGAGACAGCAGACTTACGGAGCAAGGACCTTTAACCACTGACCCATCTCTCCAGCATAGTTTAGTTTCTCTTCACTCAGTCAGTGCCTTAAAGGTGACAGACCCCAGGCAGTCTGCGGATGGACTCCCCTTATGTATTTTACCTAGTTAATTGGGGTCTAGAGTAGGGTCATGTGACATATGCATAGCACCCCAAGAGTTGTTTGGTTCAGGGGCCTTCCAACCAAGTGCACTATTCAAGTTCTGTGTTCAATGCTCACAAGATTCTCAGTCTCAATAAATGTCCTACAGTTGTGACAAGCACAATATTTTGAAGTGTCCTAAGGGGGTAAATGTCTTTTGTAATACTGTCTACATGCTATTTTCAAGATCTTATCATCATTTTGAATAGCTTAAAAAACCCACTAAACTAGGTTCAAAAGTACAGCGTGGTGTAACTGAACGGTCATGGACTTTGGAGTCACATAGACGTAAGGCAAAACTACCACGCTTGCCACCATCTGTGTCATTCAATGAAATTACTCATCATTTCGGAGTTTTGATTCCGTCATCTCTAAGAAGAGCTCAACTGCCCCCTTTTTTATATCAAAGAAATGACATCAAATTTCTTAATTACTTCAATGATATTATTTATCTGGTATGATAAATTTAAATGTCAAGTTTTTGATAAATGTGTGTGCCTGATGCATGTTAGTCCTCATTCAACTAAATATATTTGCTAATACCTTGCTATTCAAAAGATATAGAGCGGTCACTATGAACTAGGCACTGTTTGGGACTAGGGATAAGACCAATGAAACAGTTATTCTCAAGGACTTTAGAATCCAGTTAATTATTCAAAAAATAGCCAGTCAGCTAAGATACACTAACCCAACCAGCTCAAATTATCTGAAAGAAATCAAGCATGTCAAAGAAGATAGAACTGGAGATTATCCCGGATGCAAAATAAACTACACTCAGAAAAAGCAAATTTTCAGTGTTTTCTCTCATATGCGGAACCTAGATTTAAAACTATGTGCAAAGGGGGAACTAATAGAGAATAGTGGGAGGGGGGAAAAGACAGATATTGTATTTTTTTCTCATATGACACGAAAGCCAAAGGAATCCTCTGGGGGAGAGGACGAGAACCAGTGGGAGGGAGAGAGGAAAGAAGGGAGAGTGATGGACAAATGAGCAAAATGCAATATAGTGTCATGAAAAAAAACAGTATTTTGTATCCTTACTTAAAAGTTATTTGAGAAATGATGCCTGCAGTGCTGGGGAGTGGGGCGCAGAGAGTACAAGCATGAATATAAAAATAATTATTCTATATAAATAAGAGCCTACTCCAAATGAATACAAGATATGCATATTTATAGTTTTCTTACCAATATTTTATTTTTTAAAAATATTTTATTTATTCATTTTCAACTAGAGAGAGAGAGAGAGAGAGAGAGAGAGAGAGAGAGAGAGAGAGAGAGAGAGAGAACCAGGGTCTGGCTTATATGGGTACTGGGGAATTGAATCCAGGGCCTTAGGCACTGGAGGCAAGTGCCTTAACCGCTGAACCATCTCTCCAGCCCCTCTTACCAATATTTTCCAAAAGCCAGAAACACCACCTTCAGAAGATTCTCAAGTCTTTACAATCGTCTCACATTGAAGTAAAGAGTTGAGTCTTTATTAAAAAGTCCCCTGAAGGCTGGGCATAGTGGCACTCACCTTTAATCCCAGCAGGAGGGTTGACCTGAGTTTGAGGCCAGCCTGAGACCACATAGTGAATTCCAACCCTACCTAAGGGGAAAAAAAAAGTCCGTAAGAGTGGGAACCCTAAAGAGCTTCAGCTTCCTGCGGCCACATGCCCTTAATTCCTTGCTCTTATTCTCCCCTCACACACACCAATGCCTTGATCCAGGACTGTTTTCCTGCACTCTTTGGGGTCCCTTAGAAAGATCACTGGAGAAGTTTCCTAACTACCACACCTATTCCTCCCACTCAGTTTGAAGAAGTCAGATCGGGCCTTGCCTCAATCTCATCAAGGTAGTTTGGGTTGCTTCTTCAGAGGAAGGATTGAGGCAGTTTAGAGGAATTGTGCCCCCAAAAATAAAAGTAGAGAATATCCTTGAAATATCCACTTTGCTAGAAGTCAGAGAAGGACCTGGCTTCTCAGATTTTGCCCAAAGGAGTTCCCTACATCTGTTTTGTTTTTTTCTATGAACAACCTGGGTCCCTCCTTAGGCAGGAGTTCCCCTTTTCTAGAATAAGGATGGCTGAAAGGTTGAAAACTGAACCTGGCATTGTGGTTGGTTAAACTCAGTCCCCAAAGCTTGGTGTCATGGCTGGTTAGACCAGCCCACATTCACAACCTGTAAGTAACCTTAATTTGGATTTCTAGGTAGGCTTTATTCTCCTGCCTTCTCATGGGCTTTTCATAATCCCTCCCCTTCTCTTAATATAATAAAACCTCTCTAAACTTAAAAAAAATAACAATAAACCGGGCGTGGTGGCGCACACCTTTAATCTCAGTACTTGGAGGCAGAGGTAGGAGGATGGCTGTGAGTCGAGGCCACCCTGAGACTACAGAGTGAATTCCAGGTCAGCCTCAGCTAGAGTGAGACCCTAACCTGGGGTGGAGAGAGAAAATAAATTAATTGCTAAATTAGAGCCTATGATGGTTAAATTCTGTGGTCAACTATAGATATGCCTCTTAGCTGGGTCTGTGAGCTCTTGGGTGGGTCTGTGAGGGTGTTTCCAGGAAGGATTAACTGAGTGGGTGGCCTCCCTTCTTGTACAGTATATATAGAAAGAAGCTTTAGGCAAACAGTCTATTTTTTGGCCTGGCTGCTGGAGCTTCCTGAGAATTAGTGTATGTGCTTTTTAAAATTTAATTTAATTTTTGAGGCATGGTCTCACTCTAGCCCAGGATTCACTATGTGCTGGGACTAAAGGTGGTGTGTGTGTGTGTGTGTGATTTACCTGGATGGCCTTGTTTTCCTCTCCTGCCTTCATCTATTTGCTCTGTTTCTGCTATCCTTCCTTTGTGGACATCAGACCTGCGTTCCATCAACCTTCCAATGTGGACTGAAGAGCAGCTGTCCCCAGGCATCCTCCAGGCCTTCAGTGCCAGGTTGGAAGTGCTCAGGCCTCCAGCCTTGCCCACTGAGAAGCTCCTGGGGTCCTTGATGTTCGAGCCTGCAGAGGCTGGACTGCCTAGTAGCCTATAAGTGAATCCAATAAGCCCCCTTTATAACATTCATTCTCTCGGTTCTGTTCCATAGAGAACCCTAACACAGAGCCGAAATTACCCCAGTTAAACTGTGCATTTAAATCTGCAGTGGTTGCCGGGCGTGGTGGCATTTGGGAGGCAGAGATAGGAGGATCGCCCTGAGTTCAAGGCCACCCTGAGAATACATAGTGAATTCCAGGTCACAGCCTGGGCTAGAGGGAGACCCTACTTCGTAAAACAAAACAAAGAATCTGCACTGGGAAGTTAAACTGTGCATTTAAATCTGCAGTGGCATTTTTCTGCTTCTTTTTAAAATATATATATTTTTTATTTTATTTATTTGCACGCAAGAGAAAGTGAGTGGGTGGGCCAGGGTCTCCAGATTCTCGTTATACGTGCCCACTTTGTGCATCTGGGTACTGGGAATTGAACCCTGGTCTCTAGGCTTTGCAGGCAAGCACCTGAACCGCTGAGCCATCTCTCCAGCCCGCTTTCCCACTTAAGCTGAGCCATCAAAGCGATCTGAAATCAAGAGACCCCCATACTGAATCTGCAACCCCCTCCCCCGCAGAGGATCTTCTATAAAGGAAGTAGGCCCTCATTTCATAGTTTAGTGCTTCTTTGGAAAAGTGCTAGCCAGAGAGAGGGCTGGTGGTCCAAGGCGGGGCTCGCAGAGCCCAAGTTCGAGTCTCCAGGACCCAGGTAGAGCCAGATGCGCCAGGTGGGGCGCGTGCCTGCGCTTCTTACAGCCACAGGAGCCTCGGCCACGCCAGTCTCTTTCCATCACTGCCTTTTCTCTCTGTTTCTCCAATAAATCAAAATCTCTGCCCACAGACCCCCGGACATTTCAGGGAATCCCGGCGAGGATCCAGGGGTTCTGAATTCCAGACCAGCCTTGGGATTCTCAGGCCTGCGGTCAGGGTTGCCAAGCTCAGGACGTCATCTCGGCCGGGACCCGTGACGTACAAGCGGGTCACGTGACCACCCGCAGGGCTCCTAGGAGACCTTGGAGCGCACCTGCCACGGTGGCCAAGGGAGGCGGCGCGCGCATCCCCCTCCCCCACAAGTCACGTCACGTGACCCCCAGCGACTAGGCCCGGAGGCCACTGCGGGGCGAGCATTCCCCGGGTCACGTGACCCCAGCGACTATAAAAGGCCGCGTGCAAAGGCCTCGCAGCGCTTCCAGACCTGGAGGCCTCTCCGGGGCGCTGAGCCGTATGGAGTGGCGCGCGCATCTCCCGGGTCACGTGACTCCCAGTGACTATAAAAGGCCGCGTGCCTTTGGTCTGGGAGGACATCCCGGCCGAGAGCCTCTGCGGGTCGCAGGCTGACTGGAGCGGCGCGCGCGCTCCGGGTCACGTGACCCCCCAGCGACAATAAAAGGCCACGGAGCACACCGAGGCCGGGAAGCCTCCGCGGGCCGCGGAGGTCACGTGAGGGGCGTGGAGCGCGAGCGCCCGCCCTCCGCCCCTCTCGCCGCGCCACTTCCGGGCGCGGCTCCGGCTTCAGGTTCCCGGGCGCCGCGGCCGCCGCGTCGCTCCGGGCCCGGGGGCCTGGGGGCCGTCGGCGCGGCCATGGAGGAGGCCGGCCCGGAGCTGAACTGGTCCCGCGTGAACGTGTCCATGGAGGAGCTGGAGGCGGAGCTGGAGGCGCGCGGCGAGGCGCTGCAGCGGCTGCTGCTCCCGCACACGCGGCTGCCGGCGCTGCCCCGGGCGCTGGGCGCCGGCTTCGCGCAGCTGCAGCTGCTGGACGTGAGCGGGAACGCGCTGACGGCGCTCGGGCCCGAGCTGCTGGCGCTCAGCGGGCTGCGCACGCTGCTGGCGCGCAACAACCGGCTGGGCGGCCCCGGCGCGCTGCCCAAGGGCCTGGCGCGCTCGCCGCTGCGCCGCAGCCTGCGCGTGCTCAACCTCAGCGGGAACTGCTTCCGGGAGCTGCCCGCCCCGCTGCTGGAGCTGCGCGCGCTGCACACGCTCAGCCTGGGCGGGAACCAGCTGCAGAGCATCCCGGCGGACATCGACAAGCTGCAGAGGTGAGCGGGCGGGCGGGCGGGCGGGCGGTCGCCGCGAGCTCGAGGCCGGCCTGGGACGACAGAGAGAGAGAGAGAGAGAGAGAGAGAGAGAGAGAGAGAGAGAGAGAGAGAGAGATCGTACCCCCCAAAAACGAAAAAAGATTGCATGGGGTCAGCACAGCGTTTGGATTGTGCTCTTGGGCCCACGGAGATCCTCGGGGTCTGCAGAGTGAGCTGAACGAAGTGGGTACTCATTAACACCTGTAAATCCGAGGTGGTCACTTCTCCCTCCCGTGATTTTCCATGCCTGTAGATCAAAGTCCGTGTCTGAAAGTATGCCCTGACCTGCCCCTTCTTTAATGTTGAGGACCTCCCCACGTATGCATGTCCCCCTCCCCATACCTTTTCTACTTGAAGAGAGACCGAAACAAAGATTTGGGCATGCCAGGGTCTCATACACGAACTTCAGGCACTTTGTGCATCTGGCTTTAACTGGATACTGGGGAATTGAACTCGGGCTGGCATTTGGAAAGCGCATTAACCGCTGAGCCACCTCTCAAAGTGTGGCTTTACTTTTTTTTATTTATTTAAAACTGTTGACAGCTCCCATAAACATAAGAGTACCCATCACTCTTCCTCCTCCACCCACCGTCCACCATCCTTCTCTTTCCACCCAGTCTCTCCAGTTTTGATGGCTCCATTGTTTCCCTCCTGTTCTGCGGGTCTTGTGTAGGTAGTGGCAGGCACTGTGAAGTCATGAATGTCAAGGCCACTTTGTCTCTGGAAGACAGGGTTAGCCCTCCTCCCCTTCCTTACATTCTTTCCCCCACCTCTTCCTCAGTGGTTCCTGAGCCTTGGAGGTGTGATGGAGATGGTTCTGAACACTCCACCGTCCCTTCTCAGCACTTGAGTTCTGAGTCTCTCCAGTGGTCACCACCATCTGGAAAGAGATGCTGCCCTAACCGGAAGTGAGAGTAACATTAATATATGAGCATAAATACAAGCAGCACACTGTGGTTCTGCCCCTTGCCCTCTGTATTCTTTCCAGCTCCCCTCTCTAGCAATACCAACAGTACCATTGTGAAGTTAGTGGGCTTTGCACTGTCCCAGCATGTAGGAAAAGCAGCTTCTGGAAGCCAGGTGGTATTCACTACGTGTGTTGAGTGGATACAAAACCCATGCCTTTGTGAGATTCCTGGAAAAAAATTGGTCAGTCTATTTCAGAACTCACTGCCACCTGCAGAATTATCCCTAAGCCATACTTTCTCTGTGCCCCATCTGACTGAACATGATTCCTGTTTCCAGGACGTTATCTTCATCGCAGGTTTTCAGCGACCTATGTTCCATTTACTTGGAGGAGGAGGTACAGAAATAGGATCATAAAAGTGTCCTAAAGTTCCCAGCAAGCAGGTTTCCCAGAGAACACAAATAAAGGAGCATCTTCTCTTTGTTAAATAATTTGCCACCTTTATTGGATTTTCAGCCATAAAAGAATGTAGTTCTGGAAAGAGCCCCAGTTTTAAGTATAATGAAAAAACATTGACCTGGGAATAAGAACCCTTGGTGTCCCATAAACAAGTCATTTAGTGTGCCTTAGTCTTTTGTTTGTTTTTTCAAGATTGGGTCTCACTCTAGCCTAGGCTAACCTGGAATGCAACTTTGTAGTTCCAGACTGGCCTCGAACTCACAGTGGATCCTCCCACCTCTGTCTCCCAAGTGCTGGGATTAAAGGCATGCACCACTGTACCTTAATCTTAATCTGCAAAATGAGGCACTTGGACAAGATGTCCCTTCAGTTGCTTCTGAGCAAATGGATGTTTAAAGTCCTTAGTAAAGTAGCGAGTACGTCAGGCACTCTCCTAAGTGCTGGGAATACTGGTAAACTGCCTTTGTGGTGCTAACAGAGGAGATTTATAAACCTTATTAAATCAACAGTGCTTATAAATTCTGTGAAAACAAAATAAGACTTGACCTGTTTTGGTTCATGAGCAAGTGACATTGGGCTTTTGAAGGAAGTCACTATAAGGATTAACCAGGATATGAGCCAGTGGGATCAATCCAGGTGGAAAAACAGTGAAAGCCCAGAGGCAAGAAGATTGCCAGGATTCTGAAAGATGTTCATTGTATTAAACCACTCAGACCACATCACATCTAGAAGGCTGTGTAGAGTGGGCTGTATTCTGGGTCTCATTGCTGTGCAGGAGTTCTCGTGGGAAGAGGCTGGAAAGATGAGAGGATTTGGAAGGCTTTTTAGGAGACCATTGTTTCTCCTAAACAATGACAGTGCACAGTAGGTGTGCTTGGAAAAAAGGAAGGAAATAGAATGATTGCTGATTTATTTGTAAAATTGAGAGACAGACCTTGGTTCCTTTTAAATTATATAATTTCAACCTTATTTCAATTTTTTAAATATTTATTTGTAAGCAGGGAGAAAGAATTAATGGGCACACCAGGACCTCCAGCTACTGCAAACAAACTCCAGATGTATGTACCACTTTGTGCATCTGGCTTACATGGGTACTGGGGAATTGAACCTGGGTCCTTAGGCTCTGGAGGCAACCACCTTAACTGCTAAGCCATCTCTCCAGCCCCCTTATTTCAATTTTTATATACCAAGAGGATCCCAGGGCAAGTATTCTTGTCACAGAGAAACAGAAGTAGGCAAAGTCTCCTTTTATGGAAAACCTAAAAATGTCATAGGTGCTTGTGATAGTTTGATCCAGGTGTCCCCACAAATGAATGTGCTGTGAATGCTTGATCTCTAGCTGATGGCAGTTTTGGAATTGAAACCTTGTTGGAGCTGTGTTGTTGGGGGGGGGGGTTATGGGGGTTATAGCCAGCTTCCCCTTGCCAGTGTGTGGCACACCTTCCTGCTGCTGTTTGCAGTTGCTGTGGAGAAGGTGGTGTCCACCCTCTGCTCATGCCATCGTTTTCCCTGTCGTGATGGAACTTCCTCCGTCTGTAAACCAAAATAAGCCCATTCCTCTCCAAGCTGCCTTTTGGATGGATTCTTTGTTGCAGCAATGAGAAGCCGAGGACAAGAGTGCTCTATGACATACTCCCCTTTTTCAGAAAAATTAAATCTCAAGATCACAAAACCAAGCCAGGCGTGGTGGTGCACACCTTTAATCCCAGCACTCTGGAGGCAGAGGTAGGAGGATTGCCGTGAGTTCAAGGCCACCCTGAGACTACATAGTGAATTCTAGGTCAGCCTGGACTAGAGCCAGACCCTACCTCAAAAAACAAAAAAAAAAAATCACAAAGCCAGTAAGTGGTTGAATTGGATTTGATCTCTGGAAATTCTGACATCAAATCCTCCATTTTCCACAGTGGCAAAGTAGAACTAGAACCTGTGTCTGGGCTGTGTTCCTGGAGGATTGGCTCACATCATTTAGACCTGACTTCTGGGCTGGCTGCTGTGTCTGTCGCCCAAGGCTGGTTATTGTTTGTTGTGTCTTTGACAAGGTAAATTTTGGAGTCTTGGTGTTTTGTTTTGTTTTTTTTTGTTGTTGTTGTTGTTGTTTTTTCGAGGTAGGGTCTCTCTCTAGCCCAGGCTGACCTGGAATTCACTATCTCAGGGTGGCCTTGAACTCAGGGTGATCCTCCTACCTCTGCCTCCCAAGTGCTGGGACTAAAGGTGTGCACCACCACGCTGGCCTGGAGTCTTGGTGGTATTCTTTTCAGCTGCATACTGACCAGAATCAGTAAAGGTTTAGTTTGTTAACTCTGGTTGAAGTAGACCCAAAGGGTCATGCCTAGAGGTGGAAACCATCTTGGCCATAACCTGGTTCACTTCTTTCTCTTCACAGATGAGGAAACAGGACTTCATGTGAGTGGCTTGTTTGAGGCCAAATCATGCCAGTAGTTTTGTGGTTCAACCCTTAAAGACCCCCCCCCCAAAAAAAAAAAATAATGTGGAAGTGGAGGCTGGGTCACTTGAACGGTGTCACCTTTTTTGACAGTAACTAGATTCACTCCTCTTCTGGCACAGACCAGCTAACCCTGATGCATGCTGTATGCTATAGCGTGCCACTGGGCTGCTGCTCCTCTCCCCTCCCCACTTCTTGTCTGGTACTGGGGATCGAATTCAGGACCTTGCACCTGCCAGGCGAGAGCTCTGTTGCTGACTGTGCTGTACTACTTCTTAAGCCAGGTCTAATATTTTGGCACATTAAGATTTAGTCCTCTTTAAGAACAGTTTTCAAAATTGTGCAGAATATATTATTGCAGCTGGGAAAATAGCTGTGGTTAAAGGTGCTGGCTTGTAAAGCTTGCCAGTGTGGGTCAGTTCTCCAGAACCTATGGAACGCTGCTCATGGTTCTGACTCATCTGCAGCAGCCAGAGGGAGACCCTGTCCTGAAGGTGGCACAGAGTTCCAACATGCGTGCCATGGCATGCACACACCCACACATGCATATTACCCATACGCAGAATAAATTAATCATTTGTTTTCAAAATAACATAAATCCAGGTATGGTGCCTCACACCTTTAATTCCAGGATTAGGGAGGTTGAAGTAGGAGGATCACTGAGTTTGAGGCCAACCTGTGGTAAAGAGAAACTCTCAAAAACAACAAAAATGTGGAAAGAACATGTAGCCGATGAAAACTTCTCTCCCACCTCATCATTATTCTATAACACTCATTTTAAATAATGTTATTTATATATTTATTTGTACATAGAGACGGGGAGAGAGAAAATGGGTATGCTTGGGCCTCTAGCCATTGCAAATGAAATCCAGATGCATGCACCACTTTGTGCATCTGGCTTTACATGGGTACTGGAATTGAACCCAGGTCCTTAGGTTTTGGAGGCAAGTGCCTTAACCGCTCTAGCCCTGTAAAAATAATAGAAACAGAAGAGAGGAGAATGGGTGTGCCACTACAAATGGACTCCAGATACATGCACCACTCTGTATCTGGCTGTGTGTGGGGAATTGAATCCCAGTCTTTAGGTATTGCAGGCAAGTACCATAACCACTGAGCAATCTCTCCAACCATCATTTTAGAAAAGTTTCTGAAATATTGCATTCAAAGAATGACAAATAAGTAGGTGTTGAATATCTTACTCATTTTTATAATTAAGTTCTCCTGGAGTAAATTAGGCCACCGATGTGAAGACTGTAGATACAGATTCTGTTAATAAACTCTTGAGTTTCTTCAGCCAATAAGTATTAACCTTTTCGGTTTTGATAGGAAGCATATGTGTGTTTGTTCTATAATACTGAAAAGGTAGGCACTGTTTGTATCCTTGAACTCTATTCCCCTCAGCTCAGAAATTGAGGAAGAGCTCAATAATTCGTCACTCACTGGGCAACACGCTCTTAAGGAAATGGATTATTGTTCAGACATCCAGGATGCCTGATATTTAGAAAATAGATTTGGGCCAAGTGGGTTTGTTTGGTTCTTCTGTCCTCTTAAGTAATGCCTTTCTTTCTCTCTTAGTGACCTCTTTTCAGTGTTTGATGTGGCTTTAGAAGATAAAGATCAAGCAGAAAAAAAGTTGGAACTAATGCCCTGGAATGTTTCCACTAGTAGATGATGGGTGGAGACTCAGCCTTGAGCTTGTCTCACCTGCCCTGCAAAGACTTCCATTTCTGGACAAGCCCCAGATGCCTCTAGTCCTGTATCCACTTTTGTTTTGAATATTATGCTTTTCTTTTCTTTTTGGTTTTTCGAGATAGGGTATCGCTCTAGTCCAGGCTGACCTGGAATTCACTATGTAGTCTCAGGGTGGCCTTGAACTCACAGCAATCCTCCTACCTCTGCCTCCCGAGTGCTGGGATTAAAGTCGTGCGCCACCACACCCAGCTACAAAAACTTTTTAAGCACTAAAATTTTGCTTTAAATTCAACATGACAGTAAGAGTTAGGGTTTCACAGCAAAATCCGGGAGTTTGTATCTCTGACCATCCTGAGCAAATAGGTCATTGTTACATTTTCCCTCAGATCCACTCTTTTTTCTTACACTAGACTATGTTGTTATTTCACTATTGAATTCTTTATTAATTGATTTTCAGATTTGGTAACCCACCTCCCACATAGTGTTTTCATTAAGATAATTTCTTTTTCAGGACAGTATTGTTATTTGAATTGTAAATATTCAAGCAAATCAAATCATTGAGAAATGGGTTTCTAAGAACCTGAGCATTACTTACACCACCATACTCCTAGAATCAGAATGTGCTGCCCAGGGCTTAGTTTTGTTTTTCATTGATACTTTCAGGTAGTCAAGTTCAATCTTATAGGTAGGAAGGGTTAGTTGATTTTTGCTACAGAGTAACCTTTGAGAGAGAAAAAAACCAATAAAGTTATTTTTCTGTCTTAACATAAGTCTGGGGAGAGAAGTGTAATCTTGTATTAAATACAGAAACAAACTTCAGATTACAGTTGGATGTTTAAATCACATGTCAAAGAAGGCTGAGATTATGAAAGACAAATGAAATTTAATTAGAAGTGTAATTATACCTAAGAAAATACCTTTAATAAGGCTGTCAGTGAAGAACTTTGTTTCCTAAATTCAGAGAAGGCAGTGACTTCATCCAGGAAACAAGAAGGAAAGTTTTAAAACTGACAATTATGAAAACCCCAATTAATTAGGATCCTTAGAAATGAGAAAATATACAGTATTTCCTGCTCCTGTTTGTAATTTTCTTTCCTAGGTTTCAGTTACTCAAGGTCAAGTACTAGATGGAAAATGTTGAAGTATTTCATAAGTTTTAACTTGCACCTCATTTTGAGTATCATGATGAAATCTTGCATTGTTCCACCCAATATTTTGTGAAGTTGATCCACTCTATATTCCCACCAGTTAGTTACTTAGTTGTCTTGGCTATTGGACTGACATATAGTACTAATGTTAAGTAGCTCTTATTTAATAATGGCTCAAAGTGCACAGTATGGGAGAATGACATGGAGGGAGAGATCCTGAGACTTAGTGGAGAAAAGAAAATGAGTCAAGTTACACTTAGGGCTCTCTAAACTGATATTTTGGTACTTTAGAAATTTAGAATAGTGAAGAGAAAATAGACTCAGAGCTTCCATATTATTTTTGTGTCAAGGGATGAAATACCTGTCGATTATGAGAGAGAGGATTGCTGTAGTTTACAGTTTCAGATGATGTCAGTCCTTGCCAAGGGGAAGGTGTGAGCAACTCAGGTCATGGCTGCAGGAGTGTGGAGACTGATCACATGATGTAACCAGGCAGCAGAAAGCAAAGCAGGAATTGGTCTCTAGTGAGCTCCTTTCACCAGCTGAGCCCTCCCTCCTAGAGTTTCTAGAACCCCACCAGATGGGGACCAAGCATTCAAAGCGAGAGCCTTCGAAAGACATTGCAGAGTCAAACAGAACGGTTCCTAAAACTAAACAAAAACAGGCCACCTACAAAGAACAATAGTAATATTAACTGTAATAAGGTAACAAAGCAGCGTCTTCCCAATGTATGGAAAAATAAGCTAATAGTTTTATTTACTTGAGAGAGGGAGCATGCATGGACAAACCAGAGCCTCCTGCCACTGCCAATGAACTCCAGATGCATGTGCCTCCTTGTGCATCTTGCTTTAGGTGGGTTCTGGGGAATTGAACCCATACCATCAGGTCATGCGAGCAGTGCCTTAATGGTTAAGCCATCTCTCCAGCCCCTAGAAAAGTAAATTCTAATGTGGAATTTTTTGCCCAGCTAACCTAATAATTAGGGAGGGCAAAGGAATAGCACCAGAAACAAAAGACTCAAAGATCTAACAACTTTGAATTCTTACTAAAGGAATAATAGAGGATATATTCCAAGAAAAATGAACTTTAAAAGAAATATCAAAAACAATTGTGAGCAAAGAAACTACTAAAAGATACCAGTAAATATGGATAATTATTGATTTTAAATAAATACTTTGGGTTAAAAACCATGGTAGAATGAACTAATTCTATAAAATGCAATGAGGGAAAGGACAGCATGCTTATATGTTTGGGAGTGAGGCACACAGGAGTTGAAGGGCGTCTTTGTTTTGCTATTTTATGTGTGTGTGTTTTAATTTAAAGGTAGTTTTGAAAGGCTAAGAGGGCTACTAAGTTAAAAGCATAGCAAGCAAAAGTACTAGTAGTGCACAAGTTCAGTGTTCATGTGTGTGTGTACATTTTACTTGTTTTTATGTATTTTGTGAAGACTGATTCTGCCACCCCCTGCAAAAAATCTTGGGGAAGGAACTTTCCTAGTCATCAGAGAAGAGCACTTTATGTTGGCACAGTTTGCTGTCTAAAATGTTACTTTGTCAGTAAACAGCATAATTATCCAGAACTTTAGCTTATGGTAATGGTAGGTTGTGCATATAGCTTATTCAGCCAACCTCTGAAGAATGCGTTTGCAATAATAGTAAAGAAAAAACGTAGAAACTTCATTTATAATTTTCTGCTAAAGAAACAAACAAACTGGTTTTCCTATTGTCTTCTGGTGGTACTGTTATCTAACAAAGCCTGCTAGCATGGAAGTCCTGTGACCTGCCTGTCTAACCTTCTCTCTGGGTGCCTCCAAAAGATTCCTCTCCTTCCACTCAACTGAAGTATATAGATTGAGCCTTTTTTTTTCTGTTACAAGTTTTGTTTATTCCTTTAAAGTCATTCAGAACACTTGTAAAAATAGCACTTCAGCAAACTTTTGCTATAGTAATGCAAGCCTACAAGACTAACAGTAGGTAGCGGTGTGCATCACATCACTCCCACAATTGCATGAAGCCTTTCTACTTACTTTATAGAGGAAGAAATTCAGATTCATATATATATTTCAATGCCACAGTGATGTGAGGGGAAGGAAGAAGGTACAAACAAGATAAAGAGACATGGTTAAATATATATAACATAATTTATCACTTCACCATCTTTCAAATACACAGACCAATGGAGTCAAGCACCTTTCAGATTGTTGTGGGTGTCACACCAACCCTCTGCTGAATGTATGTCTCTTATCAACTGAGCTCTGTTCATGGAACACAGTCTCCCTGCTTCCCCAGCTCCTGACACCCACCATTCTACTTCCCATCTCTATGAATATGACTATATTTTATTTATTTGCAAGCAGAGGGGGAGAGAGAGAGAGTATGGGCACACCAAGGCCTCTAGCTACTGCAAACAAACTTGGATGCATGCCCCACCATGTGCATTTGGCTTATGTGGGCACTGGGGAATTGAACCCAGGTCATCAGACTTTGCAGGCAAGCACCTTAACCTCTGAGTCATCACTCCAGCCCCATAGATTAAGCCTTTGAGGCCCACCCTCCACTCTGCACTCTCCCCCCTCCCCCCATCTAAATGACTAAATTCATAGCCCTGCTGAAATCCTAACACTTTGGGAAAGCCTTTTCTAATGAAAACTGGTATGGCCTTTTTTTTTAATGCTCTTGCAAATTGTGCCTCTTATTTTGGCCATTTAATCATGGAATGCTTATTTTGTGCATGTTTTGTGACCAGCATTGCTATGTCTTGTCTGCTGAGGTGTAAGCTCCCTGGAGGTTGATTGCAGGATGTCTCTGGAGACTGCCTAGCACATAGCTCTCAATGATAGATGAAATGTGTTCATCAAGGTAGAGACAGTGGAGTGTCTTGTCCAGCTTGTTTATTGTCTTGTTTGTTTTGTTCTTTTCCTTTTGCAGTTTAGAGTGTTTATACCTTGGAGGAAACTTCATTAAAGAAATCCCACCAGAATTAGCGAATCTTCCTTCACTGAATTACTTGGTCTTATGTGACAACAAAATCCAAAGTGTGCCTCCTCAGCTTTCACAGTGAGTAGTTCCAGACACTTCATGTACACACAAACATCAACGGTTAGAGATTATTGTCTAGAGTTCTCTCTCATATGTTGAAAAGAATTAGGAGCACGCCTAATCCTAACACTAAGGCTGTGAGGCAGGAGGATCTTAAATTCAAAGCCATCCTGAGCTACGTAATGAGACCCTGTCATGAAAAAGGAAAAAGCAGAAGTTAGAAATCAGGTCTTCTCAAAGAAACTGGTATAATTATACCTCTGAGGTTTGCTGTGCGTTGGTCAATTTTTAAAATGTAATATTTATGAGACAGGGGAGGGGTGGGGATTTTGAGTTAGGGTCTCAGTCTAGTGAGACTAGAGTTCAGGCTGACCTGGAACTCACTCTAGTTCCAGACTGGCCTCGAACTCACGGCAATTCTACTTCTGCCTCCCAAGTGTTGGGATTAAAGGCGTGCGCCACCACACCCGGTCATTTTTAATACTCCTTTTCTATATGCTCGTGTTTCTCAGAATATTTATTCAGCTTGCTTTCTGTGAGTATTGAGCCAGGTGTGGTGGCCCACACCCATAATCTCAGTACTCAGGTGGTAGGAAGGTGGCTGTAAATTTCAGGCACCTGGACTGCAGAGTGAGTTCTAGATCAGTCTGGGGTAGAATGAGACTATGTCTCAAAAAACAAACAAAAAGGTAATTTGGCATAGGCTTCCAAGTTTTATGCCTTTAGCAGTTTTATATTCAGTGTGAAATGTTCCCAGCCTAATGAGGCTAAATACAGTAAAGGATCTTTGTTCCTATTGCACCTGAATTCTTTTTGGTGTCTACATGATAAAATGTACCTTCTAATGTCTTTAAATGCTTTTTATTTATTTGCAAGCAGAGTTAGAAGAGAGACAGAGAGAATGTTTGCATCAGGGCCTCCAGCCACTGCAGATGAGCTCCAGATGCATGCACCACTTTGTGCATCTGGCTTCATGTGGTTTTGAAATGGAACCCAGGTCCTTAGGCATTGCATGCAAGTGCCTTAACCGCTGAGCATCTCTCCAGCCCCTAGAGTCTTTAAATATAGCATTTATAATACTCTTTAGTTTTCTAAGTGCTTTAAAAACTCCAGGGCAAAAGTCTTCATGCCATTTACAAAGCTGAGCTGGTTTCTGGACCTTTAATTTTCCTTCTATTGACCTTCATCTTTTTTTGTTTTTGAAGCATTCCCACTGTAGCCCAGGCTGGCTTGGAATTCATTTTGTAACCAAGCTGGCCTTGAACTCATGATGATCTTCCTACCCCAGCCTCCAGAATGCTGGGATTAAAGGCATGAGCCACTACACCCAGCCTGAAATTAATCTTAATTGTTCATTTTTATGGAATGCCCCGACTCTGTGCATACATACATACGTACGTGAACTAAACTCACTGGGGAGCTGATTGACTCTTGCCCTTGGTCTTTGTGCTTCACTCTCTTCAGGCTGCACTCACTTCGTTCCCTCAGTCTCCACAATAACTTGCTGACATACCTGCCTCGAGAGATCCTGAACCTTGTTCATTTGGAAGAGTTGAGTTTAAGAGGAAATCCCTTGGTTGTTCGTTTTGTTAGAGACTTGACCTATGACCCTCCAACTCTTCTGGAGCTAGCCGCACGGACCATTAAGATCAGAAATGTTTCTTACACTCCCTACGATCTTCCTGGGAATCTTCTCAGGTACTTGGGTTCGGCCATCAATTGCCCAAACCCAAAGTGTGGAGGTAAGTAAACCCATGTTTATCTTTTTTACTCATTTTGCTGTTTTAAAATTTGATGGTGTTTTTCTTATTAGCTAAGACGTCTTTTAGAAAAAGGCAGTTACCGGAAAGGAAAACGTTTTACCCTCAGCCTGCTTGCCTGTCTCGTTGGTCCCATCCTTTCTCTTTCCCTGGGGCCTCCCTTACTTAAAATTCACTTCTCAATATTTTTTGGCTTCACATATTAGGAAAATATCCAGGAAGTCTCATTCTGTCTTGAAACTATTGTAAAGTAATAAAAGATGGTAAAATGAAACACAGAAGTGTGAACCATCCTAACCACTTAATAAGAATTTCTAAAATGGTCCAGACCTGGTGATGCATGCCTTTAATCCCAGCACTGGAGTTTTTAAATGTCTGGGCATCTTTCATGTGAAAGTCATTTTTTTAGATTCACCATTCTTTGTATTACACACTTTTAAAGAGTATGATTAAAGCAGTATGAAAATGGGCTGAGTGCATGCCCATTTCAGAACTAGAACTTACATATGGTTCTCAATTTGAGTTAGAAGCCAGGTGTGGTAGCACACAGAGGTAGGAGGATCGCCGTGAGTTTGAGACCAGCCCGAGACTACAGAGTGACTTCCAGGTCAGCCTGGGCTAGAGTGAGACCCTGCCTCAGGGAAAAAAAAAATATTGAGTTAGAGGGATGGAGAGATGGATCAGTGGTTAAAAGCCCTTGCTTAATGGCCCAGGTTCGATTTCCCAGTACCCACATAAGGGCAGATGCACAAAGTGATCTATGCACCTGCAGTGAGTTTGCAGTGGCAGGAGGCTCTGGTGTGTACATACTTAACACTCTTCTCTGTGTCTGCCCCTTTCTGTCAAATATAAATATCTTGAGTATGGCATTTGGAGACAGTTAAAGGAATTATATGACAGAGTGGTATAAATATCCTAAAGAATTCAAAATGCTGTTGAAAGTCAAATGAAGTTGAATCCATTTAATTCGTTCTGAAAAAGATGAGATGATTCTTGAGATATGAGTTAGATTTTGATAAGATTGAAGATGGGGAACTTCAGAGAGGGCAAAATGGCAACAACAATATTGGGGCAGAATATTGGATGTCACAGTTTGGTTTAAATGTTAGTTAGAACAGTACAAGATGAAGCCAGTAAGTAAAGGGAGTAGATATTGAGGATGCTGTTCATACCACATTCTTGGGCTTCCTGGTTTCAGGTAAGTCTGCAATCCAGCCTTTGCTGGAAAAGGCCTCTACAAGAATTTTTCCTCTCTTCAGTGGTTTAGTGACTTTTTGGTTTTTCGAGGTAGGGTCTGGCTCTAGTCCAGGCTGACCTGGATTTCACTATGTAGTCTTAGGGTGGCCTTGAACTCACAGCAATCCTACCTCTGCCTCCCAAGCGCTGGGATTAAAGGCGTGTGCCACCACGCCCGGCTATGAGATGCTTTCTATCTCATAAAATATATATAGCTAGAGAGCCTGCCAATGACAAGATAGTATTATTTTTGTCTCATAACTACTCCTTAGTACCTTATTTTAATTGTTTTTCAAGAAGTCAGTTCAGTTTTGAGAATTGATTTTAAGTCTTTGGCTATATCTACTTTGTAAATTATTTAAAGTATTATAACCATAAGGTTAGTGAGGAAGTATTAGGGGTAATAATCATTATTTGATTAGACCATATCTTTTTATCTTTTTTATTTATTTTTAAATATTTTGCCAGGTATGGTGGCACACGCCTTTATTTATTTTTTTTTAATATTTTATTCATTTTTCAAGCAGAGAGAGAGAACACACCAGGGCCACCACCTTGTGGGTCTGGCTTATGTGGGTCCTGGGGAATTGAACCCGGGGCCTTAGGCACTGGAGGCAAGTGCCTTACCCGCTGAGCCATCTCTCCAGCCCAAAAATCTAATTTTGGTTTTTTGAGGTAGGGTCTCACTCTAGCCCAGGCTGACCTGGAATTCACTATGTAGTCTCAGGGTGGCCTTGAACTCATGGTGATCCTCCTACCTCTGCCTCCCGAGTGCTGGGATTAAAGGCGTGCGCCACTACACCCGGCACCACATCTTTTTATTTTTTGATAGTAGTTGGGAAGCTTAGTAGATTGTGGAAGTTGATTCCTCTAAAGAGACAGTGAGTCGCAGTTCTCTGGCTACACTGCAGCCATTAGATAGCTTTCGTGTGTTAGAAGTCTGCAATACCTTTGTAGGAATTGTCTAGAGCTGGAGGCATGGCCGCCTTGTTGTCCTCTTCGGTCTGGCTTCGGTCACTGGCTTCCTTCGGTCACTGAAGGAAGAGCCAAATGAGCTGAATACTAGTTTTTAAAAAAAACTTTATTTGCATGTGCATGCATGTGCTTGTCAGGGTCTCTTGCTGCTGCAAAGGATGCCCTGGTGACTTTATGTGTGTGACTAGGGACGTGTCAGCTGCCGAACCACTTCCCTAGCCCCATGAATACTAGTTTTAATCTACCAGGTAATATTTGATTCTCTGTGAGAAAAGTGAGTTTATCAGTGAATCAGCTGTGTGAGCTATAGTTCTAGAACCTACAGACATGCAAGGTGGTGGCTCCCTCCCTCCCTCTCTGATAAATAAAATAATAAAAGATGAACAAAAGAGAAAAAAGGAAGCTTCCTCTTTGCTTGTAGTGATTGTTAGTATTCCTTCTTCCTTCTAGGAGTCTACTTCGACTGCTGTGTCAGACAGATTAAGTTTGTGGACTTCTGTGGGAAGTACCGGCTCCCACTGATGCACTACCTGTGTTCCCCGGAATGTTCCTCCCCGTGCAGCTCCGCCCCACACAGCTCTACCTCCCAGAGCGAGTCGGACTCAGAAGATGAAGCCAGCGTTGCCGCACACCGGATGCAGAAAGTTCTTCTCGGTTGAGCAGCATCAGGTGGTGAAATACCAAAACTGAGCCAGGATGATTGAAGGGGAAGAAGCAGCTTGAAGTTGACTAAAACCCTTTTTGTCTCATGCCAGAGTAGGGGGTGATGTAAAGGATTTTGTGTTTCCTCTATGCATTCAGCAGAAACAAGTCCCATCAGTGTTTGGATTCTTTGACTATAATTTATCAGATTGGCAATTCAGACCAGCAGATTTTAATTTTACTCAACTTTTCCATAGCGAAATGGGACCTACTTAAGAGCACCAGTATGAGAGGCAGTTGTGAAGAAAGGAGGGCTGTGATCAAAGCTCTAATGAAGTGATACCAGGGTTGAACACTATCACAAGTATAGAATAAGCCCCACACCTTAACACATCACCCTGTGTCTGGAGTACAAACCTATTTGTATAAGCTGGCAAGTGGGTACATAGGACTTAGGCCTCTCTGATCAACTATCATATATAGTGAGAATATAACTTAAGTGGGAGGTTTAGCTTTCAGCTCTTTGTCAATAACTTACAGTGCCTTCAACCTGATATTCTATGCAAAACACTTTAAAACGTACTTTAACAAACTGATATACGCCTACGGAGTCTGTGGCCATCTTTTTTTTTTTTTTTTTGCTTAACCATTAGTGATCGTTGATAAGCAAATTGGGTTTTTCCTGGCAAAAACTTGATCCCTCCCATTTTTGCCAGGAAAATCTTGACAAGTAATCTTGGAAAGTTTCTTTATATCTTGCATTAAGTGAATGATAAAATTGTCTAGACATGGTGGTCCATGCTGTAATCCAAACACTCAGAGGTAGAGACAAGAAGGTCAGAAGTTCAAGGCCAGCACATAGCTAGCTCTTTTAAGTCCAGCCTGGGCTGCATGAGACACTGCCTCAAAAACACACCAAAAAAAGGGAGTGGGGTTTAGAAATATTAACAGTTAATGTCTCCTTTGCTGATATTATATACTAAACTATATTGATAGGATAGAAAAAAGCATTAACTACATTGCATACTCAAGGTGTAGAAGAAAAAAATGGTTATATAAAGTACTACTGGAAATTCCAAATGTTTATTGACTAGTTGTATATGCAATAACAATTGAATACTATTGCAACTATAAGTTTATTAGAAAATATTTGCAACATTTTTCGTAGGAATTATTTGATAACCAATCTATAATAGTATGAAGGCTAGTGGTAAATGTTAAATATAATGTTTTAGTTAGATTAGAATATGTGGTGATCTCTTGAAGGGCACACTTTCTTTTGGTTTTTGTTTTTTTTTAAGAGCACATTTTCTTAAGCCAATTGTATTATAATTGTGTGTGTTAGAGTTTTTGGTATGTGAGTTTTATTTTAGAAGAAGCTAGAGTGTAGGGTAATTCAGGGTGTGTGTGTGCGTGCGTGCGTGCGCGTGTGTTTATTTGTGTCATTCATGAAACATGAGTTTCGTGACTGCAGTCGTGAAGCGCTGCTATAGTGAACCCCCTTACCTTTACCTTGTAATAGTGGAGTAAGATTTTTTACTTTTGATTTAGAAATTCTCTTCTCTGTCTATCGACTTAGTCTGTTTCTACTACTTAGCACGAGTCATACATGATAGAAGCAATAGAAGTCTGTGCTTGCTGCTTCAAGTGAGCAGCAAGCTAAGCTACACTGTAAACTTAGGAAAAGGAAAGATGACAGGCAGGAACTTCATGTCAGACTTCAAATACTTTGTAATTTAGTAACTTAGTTAATACTATATACTTTATAACTTACTAACTTAGCTAATAATATACACAAGATATTTTCATAGTAAATATTCAAGGATTTAAATGCTTCTACTCTTGACTATCAGTTTATCCTAATAGCTTAGGTAATCTTTTAAGAAATTGGTGTTTGTAAAGGAAATAGGTAGGAATGTAGACATAGCATTTAATCTTCACTTTCCTATTTCCTAGAAAGAAAGTATATTGTTTGATCTTTTACAGATGTAAATAATTTCAACCAGAGATGATTTCTAACCTGTGCCAAGTAGATGTATATATACTATAGTGTTAACAAAACGTTTGTTGTGGTCTTTATAAGTAAAACAAAATCTCTGATAAGTTCAGGGTTTTGTTTTGTTTTTGTAACTTTTGGGGGTGGGGTTGGAGAGGATGGGGCCACATAGAACCCAGGACCTTGTACATGCTGGACAAGCACTCTACCACTGAGCCACACAGTGTCAACCTATCACTAATAGCTTTTAATGAAACTGATACTTCATCTTTGGGAAAAAATTTTTTTTTTTTTAATTTTATTTTGGGTGTTTTGTTTGGTTGGTTCTTTGAGGTAGGGTCTCACTCTAGCCCAGGTTGACCTGGAATTCACCATGTAGTCTTAGGCTGGCTTTGAATTTAGGGTGATCCTTCCAAGTGCAGGGATTAAAGGTATGTGCCTCCACACCCAACTTTTTTTTCTCTTTCTTCCTTTCCTTTCCTTTCTTTCTTTCTTTCCCCTAGGTAGGGTCTCTCTCTAGCTCAGGCTGACCTGGGACTCTCTGTAGTCCCAGGCTGGCCTCAAAATTATAGTGCTCCTCCTACTTCTGCCTCCCCAATGCTAGGATTCAAGGCATATGCCTCCATGTCTGGCTATTTTATTATTTTTAATCTTTGACCTTTGACAAGAGCTGCCAATAACTTCTAAGATTTTTCTTGTTTCTATACTTTCCCTTTTCATAACTGATTACTATAGAAATTATAGTTATGTAATTATAGAATTGTATAACAATGACAAATTATAGAAATAGAGATAAAAAAATGCAAGGGACCTGATCACCTTCAGACTGAATCAGCTCTCAATGTCAGAGCCGAGCATGTATTTACAATGCTAAACAGTCTCTTAGTTGCTGAATCATGTTTAGCTACAGAACTTTCATGGGATTTTTTTTTTTAAGATTTTAAAAATCAACTGAGTCTAATTTTCATAATGAAAATTTTATTCTCTCAGACAGGATCTCATTGTATAGCCTAGGCTGGCCTTGAACTTTGAGTTCTGCTTGGAATTCGATTTTGATACTGACCTACTTGTATGATTTTAGAGAATAACACTCTGTGGGTAAAAGCTGTCTATGTGAACTAGGTGTCAAGGCTCATGCCTGTGATCCCAGCACTTGGAAGGCTGAGGCAAGAGGACCGTTGTAAGCTAAAGGCTAGTTTAGACAACAAATGAGTCCCAGGCCACATAGTATGACCCTGTCTCCAAGAAAAGAAAAAAACCCATGAGCAAAGCATTAATACATGAGTCTGTAGGAGGAGAGGTAACATTGGAAGTTAGACTGGGTATATTAAACATTCTTAGTAGCCTATATTGCTAGGGTCAGCAACCCAAGCTGAGCCAGAGAGCTCGTCATGGGACTTCAGTGAATAGGAAGGTAAGCTGGTGCAGTACATTGATTCCACAGTACAAGGGATTAACTGATGAAGACCAGCCCATCATGCTTCTCGGTAGTCTCTGTATTTGAACAGTGGAGGTAGGGCTAAAAGTGACCGTTGGCATTTTGTGTGTTTCCTGGTTTGGCTTTGTTTTCTGTTTATGAGACGGGCTGGCTATGCTGTGTAGCCCAGCCTGGCCTTGACCTCATGATGCTCCCATCTCCGTACTTACAAATCTCTGCCAAAGGTGCCTAGTCTAAAAGGTTTAAAGTTAAGGTGCCAATTTTAAAAATAAATGCATTGCAAATTGTGCCTCAAATACACAAAATTCCATGGTTAATATAAAAAAACTAAAGCTGTGCAGCATAATACTACAGACCAGTTCTATAAGACATTGTAAATATAAAGTTGATGTAGGAGAAGGAAGGGGGTAGTTAGAAGCATCTAAGAAAGGGGAAGGAGTTGTCACAGACACCCAGGGATACCCCAAGCCATGAAAGCTCTCTAAGTAATAGTATTTTTAAGTTAAGTTACTAAGTAGACAAATGGCTACCGTCTAAAAGCCTTTATAACTAAGCTGATGCAGTCACTGCTACTCGGAGGCTGTCCACATCCTTGGTAATGAGACAGAGACGGCTAACAATGGGATTCCCTAACAGCCATCCACTCTTCCAAAGCAGGAGTGTAGGAGTACCTCATCAACCTGGAATTGGTGGTGGTTAGTGCTCACCTTACCACTATGGAGAAAAGAAAACAAAAACACTAAAACAGTGATAATTAGTTTGACCTTTTAAAGTATTTTAGCAGTAGCGTTTACATGTAGAGAATGAACGGCTACTCTGTGTATGCTTGCTTGTAGACAAAACTTAACAGTTACAGTATGCATATGAAATTACATAGCTGCATTTAAAGTACCTGATTTTTATCTAAGTAATCATGCAGAAGTAGACATTTTATCATTTTATATTCATATAATATAAAATACTGAGCTTTTAGGTTGTGCTGGGCTATTGTGTAGGTTTTCGGCCAACATGACGTAAATAGTACATAGTTCTTATTCCTTCTGCGTAGGAAAGAAGTACTTAACCTTCAGTATCTTTGCACTAAGCTTTCAGCCATTTATGACAATGACTTTACTAGCATGCGTCATGGTTGTGATTGCTTTCCTGTTAGCAATGTCCTTTGTAATCAGAAAGTAAGAGCTCTAAGTCCTCCACTCTGGATCCAGAATGTTGATTGTGCCAGCCTTGTGATCTTTGGCACTGGACTTGAAGGAGAAGGGTTAATCCTGAGAGATTCCTTTGCCTACACCAAGGCCTGCTGTAGGAGTGTAGGGCTTCTGTAGAGGGAACCTCAGTCACCCACTGATACACAGGAGGTCAAAGCCATAGAATGAAGCTTCCCTGAAACAAATCAGTGAACAGCCATATTCTCATATAATATTTATCTTTAAAACGTGTTTCCACCAGAGGATACCAGCAGTTTCTAATCATTTGCATATTTATAGCATCATGAAGATAACCGTCGCTTTGAAGTGGAGCATGTTTCATTGATGGTTCTCTTTATAGTACAGATTGAAAGGAGAGTCTTTAATATTATGTGAAAATGCCTCTTTTCTGTCTTTTTGGTGCATATTTTCTAAGAGGTAAACTTTAAAAGTTCACTGACAAACGTTACCAATACCAATTATGATTTGGGTGCTGCTGAACTTTTACCTAGTGTTAGTCAGACTCAATAATTAAGAGAAAGCATTCAGTCTAGTACGGAGTAAAATCTAGAAAAATGAATAAGAAATCAGTAGCTTAATGAAGATTGTTTACATAACGTGTACCAGAAAGCCATGGTAGGAAACCCCTCTGCATTCACAAGATCATTCTTTGTTCTTTGCTGTAAATAAATTGGATAAAATGGTCTTATTCAAAATCCCATATAGGGGAAGGAACTAGTATTGGAAGACACAATGTTCAGTTCTACTTATAACTGATGTGTAGGAAAAAGCACTTTTCACTGTTTTAAATGGTCAACACTGATTTGTTGAGAAACAGTATTAACCTAAGCAGTCGCTTTATAAACCACGTAGAGAGATGTTGAGGTGTGTGGTATTCTGAGCACATGTTGTATTCTTGAGAAACAAAAACATGGGAGTTTTTAAAATAACCAGGATTTTAACTTGTAATGATGGGGGCTTCAAAGTAGTAACAAAGGATACTGAAAATATGTTATTCTTACTTTGTTTAGTTATTTATGATCTACTTTCTTAATCTGTATTTGCAATCTTATAATTAGGAATATATGTATAGCTATATACATAATGAAAAATGATAAAAATATTCAAAATATGATTCAATGACAGTTTGTTTTCTGGAAATGATCTAGTTTATTTTATCAAATTTATGTATTACATTATGCTGGCATGTGTTCTAAAGAGTGTTTAAGCTATTTCAATTCTAGAACTTCTTTCCCCCTCCCTCAGGACATAAATGTGATCTTATATAACCTCCAGTGTGAATTTTGCCTTATTAAACATTGTGCCTTATTTTATTAAATTGTGTTATTGGGATCCAATTCTGTATTTTGAAAAGTTAACATTTTATTCTAAACAAGCATTTACTTTAAAAAAATAAAATCTTTATAATACCTATATTTGTTATGTCATTGCTTATCTGTTGAATTTATCCAATATACAAATCTATAAATTAAGCATGTATTGGCATTGTCATAGTCAGCCACACACCACAGGGATGAATCTCCAAACCAGGCACAATTTGGGGAGGAAAGTATTTATTGAAATAACAGATCCAGGGGAAGTTCCAAAAATAAAGGAAAAGGCTGGCCCCCCCTTTCGTGAATCAAAGCAGAGAGAAGGAGCCAGCACCAGCAGCTGGGGGAGGAAGGAAGAGGGTTTCCTTCCCCTCATGCTTCCTTATATTTAGTCCCCTTGGAAGGCCCACCCACTGGGGGGGGGAGGACTCACTCTGGAGAAGGGACCTTCTCCCTTCTCCAAAATCCCAAAAGGAGCCGGGTGTGATGGAACACGCCTTTAATCCCAGCACAGAGGTAGGAGGATCACCGTGAGTTCAAGGCCACCCTGAGACTACATAGTTAATTCCAGGTCAGCCTGGGCTAGAGTGAGACCCTACCTCGGGGTGGGGGGGGGGGGAAATTCCCAAAAGGATTTTGTCAATCCTTTCTGCAGGCAAGCTCAGAGACCCGCCCAAGATTACTGTGGATTATTACACAGGTCAAGTTGACAATAAATTTAACCATCACAGAATTTATGTGCTAGATGTAAGCTACAAAATGGATTAGAATGCCTTCCTGAGGTGCTGGAAGGAGGGCTTAGTGGGTAAAGTGGGAGAATCTGAGTTTATCACAGAACCTAGACAAGATGGCAGGTGTGGGCCTACACCTGTAACCCCAGCACTGAGGAGGTGGAGAGGGATCCTTGGGGCTTGCTGGCCAGCTAATGAGCTCTAGCGAGAGCGCCAAAGAGTGTGGAGACTCCCAGTGTTGACCCCAGAGCTCCAGGTGCACATGTACTATAGTCTTAGGCTGTGCTCTGATAAGAAATGGGCAAGGGCTGGAGAGATGGCTCAGCGGTTAAGGCACTTACCTCTAGTGCCTAAGGCCCCAGGTTCAATTCCCCAGGACCCACATAAGCCAGACCCACAAGGTGGTGACCCTGGTGCATTCTCTCTCTCTCTCTCTCTCTCTCTCTCTCTCTCTCTCTCTCTCTCTCTCTCTCTCTCTCTCTCTCTCTCTCT
>PVHP010022278.1:0-28119 GCA_004024765.1 Zapus hudsonius
CAATGCCCAGGAAGCTGGATGATCACAGACTAGAGACTACATTTCTTACCTTGTCTGTGAACTTTACAAAGTGCTAAAATCTACATATTTCACAGCATGGTTCTATTATGTCCCTTAATTTCATTGGATTCCTTTTTTGATATTTTTATTTATTTGCAAGGAGAGAAAGGGGAAGAGAGAGAGAAGGGGCATATCAGTGTTCCCTGCTGATGCAAACTCCAGAAGCATATACCACCCAGTGCACCTGGCCTTACATGAGTACTGGGGAATTGAACCCCAGCTGTCAGGCTTTGTAAACAAGCACCTTAACTGCTGAGCCATCTCTCCAGCCCAGGACTTAAGTTTTATAACTTATAAAACCATTGTATCTACTTTGCATGACCCTCTTAGTAATTTAAAAATTTCAAGGCAACATAAATAAAAAAAAAATTAAAAACTGGCCTCTCCCATATTTTCTGTTAATGCCAATGGAAAGTATGTTACTTGATGTAATTTCTGTGAGAAACTTTTTTTTTTTCTGTCACAAGGACTGATCCAGACGACCCATGGAGGAGGTTATCCAGTGGAGTGGGGAGGGGAGAGCAGTGGGGAATTGGGGATAACAACTCATTGTTTGCCCACTAAATATTGTAACTCATTATGGACAATAAAAAAATAAAGTAAGTTAGACTGCACTACCTGGAATATTCCAGAGTTATTTTGAAATAGGAATGTGAACTTTGAATTTGGACTTGTAACAACAGACTAATAAACCTTTGTCAATCCACATTGTTGCCTATAGCCTACCAGGAACATGAAGTAATTTGAACATAATTAATAAAATATATATTTGTAAACTTCAAAAAAATTTATTTGGAAGGGCAAAAGACCTCAAATAACTTTATTCTAGGCAAAAAACTTACACAGGAGGTATCACCATACCTGAGTTTAAAACATATTACAAAGCCATAGTAACTAAAACAGCATGGTATTGGCAGAAAAACAGACAAACAGACCAGTGGAATAGAATTGAAGACCCAGCCTTTAATGTAAGTAACTTCAGCTAATTAGTCTTTGACAAGGGTGCCAATAATGTATGCTGGGCTGAAGATAGCATCTTCAACAAATGGTGCTGGACAAATTGGATAAACAGGTCTAAAAATGAAAATAGATCCACTCTTTTCACCATGAGCTAAAATCAACTCCAAATGGATCAGAGACCTCAATATTAACCATACAACCCTAAACACCTGGGAAGAAAAAATAGGAGTTACCCTACATGATATAGGAGTAGGACATGACTTGGTCAGCAAATCACCACAATTCCAGGAAGTGCAACAATCACTTAACCAATGGGACCTGATCAGGCTCAAAAGCTTCTGTACAGACAAAAGCACCATACTCAGAGCCAATAGACCCCATTCTAATTGGGAGATGATTTTTGCTAGCTCTGACTCAGACAGAGGCCTGATTCTCAGAACTTACAGAGAACTCAAAAAAAAAAATCAATAACAAAAACCAAAACTGTGCCCTCACAAAATGGGACACTGATCTCAACAGAGAATTCACAGAGGAAGAAACAAATATGGCCTTTATTCACATGAGAAAGTGTTCAGCATCCTTAAGCATCAGGGGAATGCAAATAAAAACCACAACGAGATTCCACCTTACTCCAGTCAGAATGGCAATCATAAAGAAAACCAACAACAATAGGTGCTGGCGAGGATGTGGGGGAAAAGGAACCCTCATTCACTGCTGGTGGGATTGCAAGCTTGTTCAACCACCATGGAAAGCAGTGTGGAGACTCCAGAACAGAATGGACATGGAACTATCAATGGACCCAGTTATCCCTCTAAGGCATCTACTCACAAGATGCTACATCTCAGCTCAGAGACATCTGTGTAACTATGTTTATGGCAGCTCAATTCATTATAGCCAAGAATTGGAATCAACCCAAATGCCCATCCATGGAGGAATGGATAACAAAACTGTGGTATATTTACACGATGGAATTCTGTTCAGCTGAAAGGAAAATTGACATATCGATATTTAGAGAAAAATGGTCTGACTTGGAGCAGATCCTACTAAGCAATCTCTCAAAAGAACAAGGAGCCAAACACTGCATATTCTTCCTCATATGTAGTCCTTACCCAGGATAACCATAAACTCTACGCAGACCAGGAGAAAGAGGTGAGGGGTTACGAATGAGGGTTAAGGGATGGGGAGGAAGGAATGACTTGTGCATGAAGCTAAACCAAAATGGGTTCAAAATCATAAAATCCTCATGAGCATACTGTAACCTATTGAGCAAATAGTGGGCATTGTCTGGCAAGAGGGGTCATGAAAGAAGGGGAGAGAGTCTAAGCCCTTTATCAGTCTGGCAACTCCTGGTCTCAGTCATCGGCTCCTTCCCTCACTGAGCTGTTGACCAAAGTGACCCATGAGGTTCCAAAAACAAGACAGGATTCTTTTAAAGCTCTTGAAAGCCCTCCCCAGGTCTGAGGCAAAACCCTGTTGCTGAAGAAACCACAGAAAGCAATCAATCAGCATTGAGAGACCCTGCGAGATCCAGAATGGTAACCATCCCCCAGATGGTAGTCAGTGTAGTGATGAAAGGCACTGCATAAGCTGCCAGGGGAAGCTGGTGAATGACAGCTGGAGCAAACCTGAGACCACTGGCATGAAACACAGTCTGCTGCCATGAATAGGCTGAACCTACTTCCTACTGGGAGAGAACAGCAAACCAAGAAAGGAGCACTTGTGCAATGGAGGAGCCAAAGCCTGGGGGGAGGCAATCAACAACTTTTAAATTCGGCCAAATATTCCATTTAGTGAGGGGAGCCCTTAACTGGAACTGGGACTCTGAGGACCCCAAAGAGAAATGCACTATGCGAAAGATTGATGGAGAGGCTGCTAAACTTGAATCTAGTGAATTCAGAAATGTGTATCTCAGTTAACCTATACTGATCTCACTCTCTGATGGAAATTCTGTTTGTATCTTTCAGAATGCAGCGAGTGACCTATGGCTCTTCCAACGTTACCAAAGAACTGTAGGCTGATAGCTGACATCCTGACAAGAGATGAGCTGCCCCATACCTACCGTGAAGGATCCATACGGAATCCCACAAATAAGGATGGGATGAACAAGGGACCTATAGTGACAGCCAATCAGTCAACACAGGATAAACCAGTGAGACAGACTCCAATGATTTTCAACACAACCTAAAGCAGAAGTACAGAGACCCCTAAGTTTTCAGCAATAAAGCAGCCTTAATACTCACCCACCATGACTCAGGAACTGAGCGGAAGAGGGGGCGGAAAGATTGTGAGAGCCTTGGTGGAGGAGAATATCCAGAGACATGGCCCACCTCAGTAGCACCATAATAGGGCCAGTGGAACTGGGCTGACTCCTAGGATATCCATGGTCCCCAGCCCCAATGACTGATCCCGACTGCCCACAGAGGAGGATATCCAGCTGATTGGGGATGGAGATGAGGGGCATTGGGGAAATTGGGGAACTGGTGATAACAACTCATTGTTTGCCCATTAAGTATTGTAACTTGTTATGGACAATAAGAAAAGAACTCCAGACAAATGCATTTTGTATCTAAATTTCATGGGTTCTGAGTAATTGAACCTGGACCTGCAGTCTTTGTAACCAAATACCTTTCACTGCTGAGACACATCCCTAGCCCCAGACTGGAAAACCACAGAAGAGAGGAAAGATTTATTTTTGTTCAGAGTTTCAGAGACTTTTGTCCATGGTCAACCCACTCCATTCTTTTTGGGTCTTGATTTTGCGGCACATCATGAATCATACATGGTGGAGTAACTTGCTCACCTCACAGGTGACCAGCAATCAGAGAGACAGATAGGAAAGACCAAGGTCACATACCCTTCCAACTTATGCCCCCATTGGTCTCTTTCCTTTATCCAGGATACACCTCCTGCTGGTTCACTAATGGAATAAGTGTCCTAGTGATTCAATCCCCCCTCAGTACAGACACAAGGTGGGAAACAAGCCTTCAACACATGCCACTTTTAGGAGGCACTTCATACACAAACAATAATAGTCTATAGTTTCAAACACCCAAGCAATGTCTTTCTACTCAGTGAAAGAAACAGGATCCATGTGGTTCAAAGAAGAATGTTATTTTCTCTATCTGTGTGAACTTGTGTGTGTGTGTGTGTGTGTGTGTGTGTGTGTGTGTGTGTGTGTGTGTGTGTGTTCATGTACGCTATGGTGTATGTGTGAAGGTAAGAGGACAAGTTTCAGGTGTTGGTAATTGACTCATACCTTATTTGAGGCAGGCTCTCTCAAAGTTCTGCTCACCAAACCAGCTGGCCTCGATCTTCACAGAGGTTCTCCTGTGTGTCTCCCTTTGGCCTGCAGTCATCCTGGGCTCACAGATGTCAGTCATAGCACCTGGCTTTAGGTAGGTTCTGGGTTTCTAAACTCAGGTACTTACATTTATACAGCAAGTTTATTAACCAATTAGCCTTCTCCACTACCCCATTGTGTGAAATTCTGTAAGAAAATATTGAAAGTACTTATCTTGGAATTCAAAAATTAATATTTTGTCACTAGGTAGGAGAACACACTTAATATAAGAAATGCTATAAACAAATACATGGAGAGATAAAATGACGAATGTTGACAAGTTATTTCTTTATGAATTACATATCCTTGACATTTGGTATCCAGTCACCCACACTTCTTCATGCCACAGCCCCTGATCCAGAGTTTGTCTTTTGAGATTTACCATTTCTTTACCCTTGAACTGAAATTTCTTTTCTTCTTGTGTATAATTAAATTGTCTCCGCAGAGCCTAATGAAAAATGTTGCCATGTTCATTAGCTTCTGAATGGATGACAAACTAGCCTCAGTTTACCTTTCTCATATTCCTCTAGTCTACAAAATTATGAAAAAAATATGATCTGGATAATTAATTTATTTCCAACCTCTTTTTAGGGTTTTTACCTTTGTCTAAACCACAATTCTACTCTGAGTTCCTGGAGACTATATCTAGGCCACTGAGCATGTGCGCAAGTCTGGGCTCTTGCAATTTGAGAATTCTGCCTTCACTCTTAAGTAATCTTGAGCCATTTCTTTCCATAATCTCAAACTTGAAGATTGTCACTAAGAGGGACACAAAAGAAGGTAATTGGATGATTGTGATCAAAATACATTATATACAAGTATAACAATTGTAAACAAATAAAACACACAAAGGAAATAAAAAGCAACACCCTTAGGAGATAGTGTACTTATGTGATGGTTAAGTTTTGATATCAACTTGACCTTTCAAAGAATCTTGGGTGGGTCTCTGAGGATGTTCACAGGAAGGTAGCCTCTCAGTAGGAGGCAGGATGTAAGGAAGCTCAAAGGAGCTAGAAATAAACATCCTTTCCTGTGTGGGCAGTGCAGGAAGGAAATTCCAGAGACTCAGGAAGCCATTAAGTCTGGGATAGATTTGCAAGACCCCACCTTAGGGCTATATAAAGGTGAAAGAATTCTCTCAGTGCCCTCCTGCCTGCTTGCTGTTCTGTGTGTGTGGTGTAGGTTATGGGTTTGTCCCTCTGCTCAGACCTGTGAAAGAGGGCCAGCCTCTTTCACTTTTATGAGACATCCCCTGGATCTGTAGCTTGAATAAATTGTTTCCTCCCATAAACTGTGCCTGGTTTGGAGATTCATCCCAGTGACGTGTGGCTGACTGCAACAACTTATATAGTCAAAGCTTAAAAAAAAATCATACTTTAACTGTGCGTATGTGATAATTTAAATAATTTATTGATAAGAAGAGACAGATCTCATATACTATTCATGAGTGTTCTATTGTTACATAACAAAATAAGTGGCTTAAAGCAGCACATATTGTCCACCTTACAGTTTCTGTGAGATGTGTGTCTGAGCACTATGCAGGTGTCTTCTGTAAGATTGCCACCAAGATATAAGCCAAACTTGTTTTCATGAAGACACTAGGGAAAGACCCACTTCTCATTTCAAGTGACTGGCAGAATTCCTTTGTCTGCAGGCTATGACTCATGCTAGCTTTCTTTCTTACAACCAGTGAGGGAGAGAGACCAGAACTGTAGCTAGATGATCTATTAAGATAAAACATGATCAGGACATTCATATGCCAGAAAATTTGCCATGTCCCATTAGTTACAATCAGGTCACACAACTAACAAGTACTTATGGGAAGTGTGTTATTAAGGAACACAACCATTGTGGGGAAATATTTAAGTTTATCACATGTGAAAAACTAGTTTTCTATATTTTAAAATAGTCAAATTCAACAAAAATTAAAAGTCTTAATGCCTGCACTGTTAGGTTTAATAATCTAATAATTATTAATGAAATTAATTTAAATCTGCCCATATGCTATTTGTCTTTAAACATGCATACTTGACTCAATACAAGCTATGATGTTTGAGGGTTAAATAAAATCATCTTTATCACAAAAAAAAAAAAAAAAAAAAAAAACGTCTGGACAAAATCAGATCCAGAACAGCAACAACAATCTTTTCTTAGTTGAACAATGGTTTGACTAAAATAAATTTGCTTTTGAAATTGTGCTATGACCCAGGCCTAAGGGCATGCCCACATGTTGGCAGATGCATCTCATAAAGGTTTCCTTTGTGTCTCATGAGCACAGCCCAGGTAAGCAGGCCATCACCCTCCAGAACTCAAGACCACAGCTTCCTCTTTGTGACCACAGTTAATAAAATGATAAAGTATTCTTCATTCTTTAGAGAATAAAATCAGATTTTTGTGAAAAATAAGCCTGACCCTGGAAAGAGTACTTCCCAGTTTGTTTTACAATGCCTTTCCCAGAAACACGCTAGCATACTAAAAAATTAATGATATATGTCACACTCAAATTTGTTGACTAACCTTGAAGCCATGATCATTTAGCTAATCTTCTGGAATGTCTCTGTCTTCTTGATTACCACAGTGTTCATCTCATCACAATGCAACCAATGTTGTCCCAAGAAGATCAGCTCCATTTATTTTGCTAGATCCACTCAGGTTATTTCAAAATAACCTTGGTTCCTTCTTCTATAAATGTATTTCACAAAAAGTTATTCTCATACAATGTAGATATTATCCATTACTCTGTATCCACAGTGACTGAAGGAATGACCTGGAAGACATTAGTGAAGTGAACTCATCACCATTCCTCGAGGCCTACATGGTAAGTGGAACATATCACATCTTTTTTTGCAATAATTAAAATATTATTTAAGAATAACCACCTGCATTCTCCAAAGAATCCATTGCTTCTGAGTATGTAATATTGCTCCCCTAGTTATGTTTCAAACTGTTTCTTCTGATAAAATTCCTAAGTACACTGCTTCACAATTTAGATTCTTCCAATTTCCAGGCTACCTTCTACATGTCATCTCACAGGAGGTCATAGATGGCTATGTATACTTGATTTGAAGTTCCTCGGATTTTTCTTCCTAAAAATAAAAATTAATTAATAAATAAAGAACATGTAAAACCCAGTGACAGTAGAAGTAGCTAACCAGTATATCATCCAACCATTGGTTCTCTAATCTCCGGGGATTAATCTAAATTCCCAGATTTGAATTATGGTCTCTCTATGACCTTGAATTATCTCTTTAAGTTCATATCAAATGTACATTCATTTTCTTCTTGGGATCTTAGATTATCTGCCACTCACAAATCTCTAATGGAGTTTTCTAAGAGGATGATATTTACAACTGAGAAGTCATTTGAGACAATATACAATACAGAGAAAAACTAAATTGAATTTGTAATCAACTTCTATTAGTTAATTTGATCACTTCTATTAGTTAACTAATTGATCACTTCTACTAGTTGATCACTTCTATTGATCAATTCTATTAGTTAATCAATTGGCATGTTGATGTCCCCCTCAACGATGAGGAAGAGCCTAAATCCAGAAGTCCAGCATCTTTTCTGTCTCATAGTCTTTAATGAGTCTATATGTTATCCATTCTATCTTCAGAGTGGATTTCAGTTACTTCTAAATATTGCTCTAAGAATTAAGCAATTGTTGCTAACAAATTGCTAAATAAATATCTATAATAGTTACCAGAGAAACCCTAACCATTCTTGACACTCTCCCCAGTGGGACTATGATGACAGAAACAATTTTATTGATAGGAACATTTCTTAAATTAACAGTCTACTACCAGAGAGCATATTTTCAATGCACAAAAATTGAAATAATATATTCAAAAGGAAACACATATTAATGTGATGATGATATTTAAGTGTTGTTAATCAGTCTGGGCTACATGATATAAGGTAGTTTACCTTCTTCAATGATTATATGTAGGTGTATTTAGGGATTATGCATACATTATCTGAATGTTTAACTCAAATCCTGTACTTTAATAATGAATGACTATGTGGAATTCAATGTAATTCTATTTGAAATGAATGCATTCTTGAATGTGTTCAGAATATACAATTTTGAGTATCTCTGGATTTAACAGTCAAAGGGTTGTTGAGACACCTAGAAATACAAACTTCTGTTTACAATATTTATGGTTTCATCTAAGCATGATATTGACATACTTATACTCTGTCTCCAAAACAAAGATTTCTGCAGCATTTTTAGGCCAAAGCTTAGTGAATGGTATAGATTATATTATTTATTTTGCAAGCTAGCTGCAGGCTTTGAATTGATTCTCCCTAGTATGGTTAAGCACAGTGCTAAGATATGACTTTTATGTGAATAAGAGCCAGTTAGATGATGTTGATTAAGTTTGTTTATTTTTAATAAATAAAGGTATACTAAAATAGTTCAGTTTTTCACTGCATGCTACTAAGAATTTTAAATGACTACTTCTGGTGTATAAATTAAGTAAAATCCAATTAAGTAAATATAAGATCTCTGGACTGGCCTATTAAACAAATGTTTCTGCTTTCAATTTATCTTACACATCCTGTGTTTATGGGGAACTTGTTTAAATAAACAAATGATAAAAGGGTAACTGTACAGTAATCCCCCTAATTGTGAGACCTTTCTATGGGACACAGAGGACATAAAGGGTAAACTAAGAGTTGAGACAGGCTGAAGCCCTTGCCTCACTGATGAGACCCGGAAGGCGCTTTGCCATCCTCCTCTTTTGATCCTAAACCTCTGGGCTCCCTGGGCTCCCTGGAAAGCCACAGTGAGCCCTGTGTTCTCATCCCAGCTCTAGTGGACAATAAGGTGACAGCTCCTCCACAGCTGCCACTATCGAACTCAGGTCTAGAACCATTCATGGCTGAGTAAGCTCCTCAACTTATCTATGCAAACTGGGCATTCTCAGGTTACTGGCCCCTGCCTATCCACTCATGAGACTTCTACAGACCAACCTGCCCTGACCAATCCCCTTGCTATGCCACTGCCTTTAATTTTCCTGGCTTCTCCTCCCTATAAATATGACCCTTCCACATACAATAAACTATATCTGCCCGTACCACCCATGGCAGCTGTGTCCCAAGAGTTTTCTCTCGTCTCTCGCTGGCTCCCTCCCTGCCAGCCTCCGCCACAGCTTCTGCACAAAACAAACAATACCTAACACCAAGTAATAAAAACATAGAAGAACTATGCTCACCTTGCATTTAAAACTTTTTTCAGTTCATAAAAGAGGTGAATTTGTAATTGGATAAAGTCTAAATAAATATGTGACATATTTTGAGAATTACATTATCTTTGAATTATTTCATTTTGTTATGAAATACACACTCCAACATCACAAACACGTCTTGCTTACTTGTGAAGACTGTTTTCCCCCCATCCACTGAGATGGAGAAGACAATGTAAAAATGTTTACTGTGATTATAAATTTTTATCTCAGCTACTAAAGATATCTTAACTTGCTAGATCCCATTGATCTAGTCGAAAGCTTTGTGAACAAAAGCTTTTTTTTTCTTATTCAAATTGATTCTTCATTTTGTCTTCTCAGTTTCCCAATAATACACAGCAGGGAATGCTGTCCACAGACAGTAAACGGGATCTAGCTGTAGGCATAGGTATGAGACAAAAGGGCCTTGATTAAAGTAAATAAAAGACAGATGTTCCTATTTGATCTTAAAATTAGTTATCTTGTCAGTCAGTTACTGACACAGAGTCCCATTTAATTCTGTAATAACTATTATTAGGACAGCAGCATGGCTGGCCACTTTAAAAGGCAAAGAAATCTACAATATAATGATGTGTTGTTAATTTTGTTCCCAGTGCCAAATGTCTTCACATACATTTTCTGTCTCACGTGCCTAGCATCAGTCAAGAATTTCTTGTCATTAGAAACTTTGGGCATCAGTCCTGAGCTCAGAACTCTTGGGTATAGAAGGTAAAATTCCCACCCTGCTCTCTTAAAATCAGCACTGTCATCTTTAGAGAAAAGGGAGAGAGCAATGAAGCAAAGAGCAGAACGTGGGTGAGAGGTGCTAAGGAGCCGAGCTGTTATGTGAGCTTAGTTTACAGCAATGCCCAGTATTGGATAAATCAAAGAAAAAGAGACAAACTTGTCTTCTTGGACAGACTCCATTGGAAGGGTAGCCATGGTAGAGGGAAAACACTGTTCCTTGTTTTCCTGTCTCTGGAGGTAAGATGGGTCATATCTGACTCAATGGGTTCACTTACATCCCTGATCCCTAGCTCAGGAGCTCTGCTCTGCAGGTGGGCTACTTGACTTCCCCTTCTTCCCTTTATTTACTGGACTGCAGTTCAATTATATCTTGAACCTTTTTTAAATGTCATGTTAGACTGATGAATGATATTAAGTGCACATTTAAACTCATGAAGACCCAATGATAGCATATTTAATAGTTTGTTTTAGTTATGGAAACAGTGAAAAAAATTCTGTCATCATTAGCCTGAGTATATTCTTTGTAAACTGGATCGTTGAAATTTCCAAATTCAAATATGACTCCCTTGAAAACAATATTTATAATATCTAATTATTACATAGTGACCTCTCCAAAGTAATTTCTCTTTTTTGCTTTATTTTCTTAAGAGTCATTTATCTAGAAAGATATAATGTGAATTTATTTCAATGCATGAGCTATGTATAGGTGTCTATCAATAAGTAAAAACAAAATTAAGACCATAAACAAGGCAAAGAACCTTTGTTCACTTCAAAATAATCTTGGGTGAAGAGGGAAATATCAGAAATGATTATTAAGCTTGGTTTCCTAGTATTAAGTTGAAAAAATACATAAATAATTATGACTTATTAATTTTACAGTTTTTGTAAATATTACATTGAAACATCAGTAACAATACATTTTTGCTTGATCTTAATTTAAAAGCTGATTTATATTAAACTGTATATATTTCATTATATTTAATATGTCCAAGTTTGTGTTTTGCTTTAGAAAATATTTCCATTCTTATATTAGGTAAGAAGGAAAGTAGGTTCAAGGAACACTGGATTAAGAAGAAACCTTCAACCCCATGGAGAATCCCGGCAATCCCACTGAAGAGGGCTCTTAGTGGATTGGGGGCAGGGAGGAGGGAAATGGGAATACCAACACAAGACTTTTACACAGAGTTTATACTTATCAATAACGAAAATAAATATATTTAAAAGTTGTATATCAAGAAGGTAGAAATTCCTTTCTCTTACTATTCCTATTCAAAAGTTACTTCCACTGAGCAAGAATGCCCTCCCACACATGACATCACTATGATTCTAACAGCTCTCAGATATCCTGAAGGATCAGACACAGTTTAGAAGGGCTCCAAAATGAGGAAGCATTTTTGAATGTAATTGAAATGAAAGTATCCATAAAGAATCCTGTATTCATGACTGTGGGACATTAGGATATTTACACAATGTCTTTAAAACATGTAACCTGTGGAGGAGGGCTTCAGAGACAGGGCAGTGGATAAAACACTTACCAGGCAACTCTATGGACTGAGTTCCAATCCCCAAACTTCAAGTTAAAAAGAAAAAAAGAAAATTAAAAAAAAAAACTAAAAAGAGGAGGTGGTGGGCTTCTGTAATTTCAGTTCAAATATGGTGAGAAAGAAGGCCAGCAGAATTTCCAGAAGCTTGATATAGAGCAGTTAACAAACAAGAGGCTCTACCTCAAACTAGACGGAAAGACAGATGGAGAAAGTTGTCCTCTGGTCTCAGTGTGGACACTGTGAAACACACACACACACACACACACACACACACACACACACAGGGATACACACACATAAAGAGACACAAACACTAAATTACTAAATAAAAAGAAAAAAATAGATGGGAAAGAGGGGAAAATCCAAGAATATCTGAAGAAAGTGGTTCTGTCAGTAAGATAGAACGTGAAATCAGCCAAGCCCTCAGAGAGGTGGGAGGTATGTAAATGAAACACAGAAAAAGGAAGTAAAAAATAAGAATGTTAAGATAAAAGACATAGGTGTGTGAAAGACATTCAGATTGTAAAAGAACTCTAATATGGACATGTTACAAAATGTGCCGGTTTTCATACTGACCCTTTGCAAAATCCACTAACAGGCAGGTATTTTGTTTTACCAAAATAAAAGCTCTGAATTTGGGAACAAAGAGATTTACACAGACCTTAAATAAGTAACTATTTTCCTGGACTCTGAAAGAAATTGGAAGCCAGGAGGAAAGTCATAAAACCAAGGACAAAATGGAAAGGACTGCAGAAATCTGCAAATCTTGGATCGAGAGAGAAGGCTAAACCGCAGGGTGAGATGAGCTCTGTGGAAGCGCTGTGGACAGTTGGAATATAATTTTCAAGAAAGACAGGGAAGAGGATAGTCTGCTTCCTGGGCCAGATGGTGTCATATTAGCAGATGACACTGAAAGGACTGAGCTGCTATTTTGCTTCTGTTTTCTCTACTAGGAATAAAATGATCTTCCAACTCACTGGGGTAGGACCAACAAGGGAATCGGAGACCAATAAGCAAGAGATAGCCAGCGAGCACTTGACTACTTCTGCCGGGTCACATTACCACACTGGATGGATTACGTCTCCTAGGACTGAAGTGCCCTGTGGCTGGACTCTCCCCCTCCTGAGTGTGGTGGCTGGCCTCTAAGTCGGCTCCCACCCTCATCTCTCCATAGGGTTATGCAGCTTTTGCCAAGTCTGGCTGGCTCCAGTCTTTAGTGTCAGAGGGATCAGCCTCCACTCAGCAACACCAGTAGCCTTCCCCAAATGGTTACACACATGATCATGTCCCTTTTTTCCATAAACATCATTCTGTAATTTTGAAGATACACTTCCTAGAATGTTGCAGGTGGACATTGTAGCACCAGCCACCCCATCTCATGTCTTTCCTAACGCTTTCATCTCTACCACCATGTGCTATTGTTGCAGCATGTGGGTCTGTGGTTGAATTGGCCCACATACACCTATTCCCCTGCTCTCAAGTACTCAATCCTATTGTAGATACTTGGAGCATGTGAGTTCTTTAAGCATGAGGTTGAAGATAACTCTCTTTAGTAGATGTTTTTTTTATGGGGATAGATTTTTAAATTAAAATAGTTTACTTTGCATTCTTTCTGTGTAGATGGCTTAGTTCTCAAAAATCATTGAATGTAATTTATCTGCATTCAAATCCTTTAAACTAAATCTTTAAATGTTTGCTGAGTTAAATGATATTGTTATTAATTCAGAATATTTCTATAAATGAAAAATCATAAAATATGTCATTAATACCCTTGATTCCTAAGATTAGATACAGTATTTTAAAGTTACATATTATTGTTATAAAATTCAAACTTTACGCATTTTCAAGGGCATGGGAATTAGTCTTATTCTCTAATTCCCTCTATTTTATATCTTCTTACCAGGGTGCATCAACTGTGTGTGTGTGTGTGTGTGTGTGTATGTGTGCATGTGTGTTAACTCCACATAGTAAATATGTGTATAAATCCTCATGTTTGTCTGTGTGTGCAAGTTCACATTATGTGTAATACAATTCCACATATGAACACATGCAAATCTACTTCTCACTTTCAAAAGTGTCACCATATTTTTTTACAGTTTCACATAGCACAATACTCTTCAAATTTGAAGAGGGCAAATTAAGAGCAAGGAGAAAAGATGCATATTTACCTACTGTGTCTTTGCAGCTGGGACTGATTCATCATTAAGTTCATACATAGAGTGAATATTCCACAGGAATATTCAAAAAGATCAGATTTTGTTTTCTTGGTACAACCAGTGTTGTAGTCAGCCACAAACCACTGGGATGAATCTCCAAACTAAGCATAATTATGGGAGGAAGGGAATTATTGAAGCTACAGGTCCAGGAGAAGTTCCACAATGGCAAAGGAGGTTGTCCACCCTTCACAGGTGCAAAGACAGAGAGAGAAACCACCACCAAAGGCTAGCACACTCACAGCCAACTGTAGGAACTCCAGGCTTAAGCTCAGATTGCTCTTCTGCATATCTCTGCCTGGAGTTTCAGATCCTCCCCAGAAACACTTTAGGGCTGGAGCCAAAATGCAAGGTTAACAAACTCTTGAATTTATCGGGGGGCATCCATTCAAACTACTACAATCTATACCTGCCCCCCGATAGATTTATAAGCATCTCACATTGTATATTGTGTTCAGTCTAAATTTAAAGGTCTCACAGCTTTTTACCAATTTTAAAGCTGTTCTAAATTCTCAGGTCTTATCTGAGATTTAAGGTTTTCTTTTAACTGTGAGTCCTGCAAAATCAAAACAAGTTACAAACTTTTAATATGTAACGGTACAGAGTGAACATTTCCAACTTCTATGAGGCATAACAAGGAAAGACTGGACCAATGTAAGCTCAACAACAATTAGACTAATACCAAACATCTGTAGTTCAAATCTAATATTAAAACCAGTGACTGACATTTTCTGGATTTTCTAATTCTGCCCCTCCAGGTGGGCTGAGTAGCTAGGGAAAATGCCCATCCCTAGCCAATGTCACTCAATGGTAGCCCAGCACAGTCTTGATATATTCAAAACATTTCTGGATCTCCATGTAAATCACAGTCTATCTTTTAAAGGTTTCACTGGCTTATCAGGGACTTCACACCCTGCTCTACATACCACATGTTAGCAGTGGCTCCTGGAACTATATGTATTTTATAATGATGTACTCCATACATGGGTTTATACTTCCAAAAGCAATATCAGGTATGTAGGACACAAGCATGATGTTAATTAAGAGATGAAATAAATTTTGAAGAGTGGGATTCTTTCACGTATTTCCTTTGAGAGGAGATTGTACAGAGTATCATTTATTCTCCCTTGGGTGGAATGAACTAAGGCATCTCTCCATTGTTTCAATGTAAATGGTTGAGATATTTTTTAAGGATTATTAATGTGTAGATAATAGCTTTAGTAATCTAAAGCTAGTCTCTGTGCCAATAAGTTAAACTTGTTTGAGTTTGTATAACTTTATATTTTAAAACTCTCAGTTCTAAATCATTAGCTAAGGACATAAGTCAATTTCTTAAATTTAAACATGATTAAACTCTATGGGTATGGACAGCAAAATCCAGCCATCCTTTATGTGAGTAATGGAATTCTAACAAAGTTCTCTGTGGTCTCTCCTTCCCCTTAGAAAGTGCATAAGCCAAGACTTCAAATACAATTCTCTTTGCAGTTAGCATTTTCAAGTTCTCACCAGAATAGTCCATCAAATTTGGTTCGCTGCTCAGGAAGACACCTTCAGTTATAAGTACAAAATTCACATCCATTCCTCCAGAACACAAGTTTCCAAAGACCAAATTCACAGAGTCAGATTTATCTCAGCTACATCACCCCACTCTTGGGCAACAGAACTATAGTAGTCAGCCACACACAGCTGGGATGGACCTCCAAACCAGGCCCAGTTATGGGAGGAAAGGATTTATTGAAGCTACAAAACCAGAGGAAGTTCCATAATTGTAAAATAGGCTGGCCTCCTTTCACAGTTTTAAGGAGAAAGAGAGATAGAGAGAGAGAGAGAGAAAGAGAGAGAGAGACAGAGAGAGAGACACCAAAGGCAAGCACACTCACAGCAAACTACAGGAAATCCAGGCTTGAGCTCAGACTGCTCTTTGCCTATCTATGTCTGGAATTTCAAACCCATCCCAGATATACCTTAGGGCAGTAGCCAAATTACAAGCTTTAATGAACTCTTGAATTTATAAGGGGACATCCTTTCAAACTACCATACCCAGGTTCTGTTAAAACTATCATATGTTCATGTATTGAGAAGGATTCTACAGTTTCAGGGACTTTCAAAAATACTTTTCAGTAACTTTTGAACTTAAACCTTATAAAGCTTCAAACTGTACTATTTAAGAACTCCTGAAAGGATTCTTCTCATCTATATTAATGTATTTGTGTTTTTCCAAGTTTCAGTACTTGAAATGAGATTGCAGATTGAAAGATAGACATGTGTTAGGCTTGAAAATAACCGGGACTGATTGACTTGTGGTGGCCATATAATTCTGATTAATACAGGATATCCACTCAAAAAATGTGTTCTATAGGTATGGTTTCATCTTATAATATTTATCATTTCCTTAGTTATTATACTCAAAATGTCAAAAACAATCATGTTGATAAAGTGAAAAGGTAAGCATGAAGATGCAACTAATACTCTGACAGAATAGTAATATTAAATTACTGTGACACGTTTGAATAAAAACGGAAGAGAAACCAATGAAAGTATGGCACTGAGATCCACGAGTAGCCAAAGGGTTAAACGCTTAAAAGTCTCAGCTGTCTGAGTTTCTGCCCAGTCATCAACATGTGAGACATGGGAGATTATTTTGATATTAGTGTCTGGAATGGAAATGGAACAGATTTCATCACTGTTCCCTAACCTATTCCCCACACCACATATGCCCAGGAACATACTCGAGAAATGATGACTATTTAGATGAAGGCTCTTCACAGCATATCCTGGGAGAACCAGTAAAATAAGTGGGTATGTATGCCCTTAAGTGAGAAGAGGAAAATCATCTAAATTATTTAGCTTTTTTGAGTGTTTGAACATCTGTCTGTAATGTAAAAAGAATTTAGGATACAAATTATAATGAAGGATTTGGGAGATATCTCAGCAACAGTGGCAAATCCCATTTTGTATCTCACTTTACCTGGGTGCTGGGGACTTGAGCCCAGGATGACAGGCTTTGCAAGGAAGCACCTTTGACTGTCTGTCTCTATTACTCTACCTGAATTGCTGTGGAGGCAGTTCTCTTGCTCATCTCACCGCTTTCTCAATGGTTTCCTTTGGGCCATAGATGATCAGTTAGGAGTGGTTCATCTCCTGCCTGGATTTCAGCCATCATCTCAGGTCCTGTTGGTGGAATGGGGTTGTCCACAGTTTTTGCTGCTTGAAAAATACAAAGAGAATTTCTAGCAGAGAATGAGATCAATGTAGATTAAATGAGACAAACATTGTTGATTTGGTGAGATTCTAATGGGTGTATCCTCTCTATATGCCCATGGCTAGTGGGGGTTTCCACTTGGAATCTGGGTTCTTGGTCTCCATAAGAATTTTCCTTGGATCCCAGTTCCATCTAATGGTTCCTTGCCACTGAGCGTATCTCTTAGCCAGGCATTGGTGATGCTTAATAGCACTCTTCCTCCAAGATTTTTATACCACAATAAATGATATCAAAATGCCTGAAGTATATGTAGTCTGTAATGCGCCTTTTAAACATTATTCAAGCATATCACATGAACCGTTTACCTTAAACCTATCAACAGCCATTGTGGTAATAAGATTCACTATATCCCTAACACTTAAATACTTCACTTACTTGAGCCATAGTTTTGCATCGAATAAATGGATGCAACAATTGGAGTTCAGGTTGCTTATGTCTGGCTCTCTAATTCTTAACCTCATGACCCGCCATCATGACAGGCAGCTTGTTTTGAAAAGCATAACTTGTTAGCAGGGTCAAAGGAGTGATGGCTAGTGATTGCCTCTTGTCCTTAAAGAAACCCCAGTGCTATTTCCTTCCTTGTTTATTAAGTGTTTTTACTTCATCAGGTGTTCCAAGAATTATGGCTGCAATTAGAAACCCTAAGTGTCTCTTTGCTCCTCCAAGTCTATCTCTGAAAAGGTGGTTTCTCATTTTAAGTTCTTTCTTTCCTTAGCTTGCACAAAGTAGTATTTCAGCAAATACTCATTGTTGATCTCTTATGCTTTAGAGCATAGGCTAGGAAGAAGTAATGGTTTTGGATTAATATTCTCTCTCAATTATAATCTATTTTGACTTTAGCTGATATTTCAATGTAGCCATAATTCTCTTCACCTGTATGAAAGAAATAATAATAAGATTGGGAGATATATTGTGAATTAAATTTTAAAGAATTAAAATGAGGGTGACATGAGAAAACGTGCAATTTTCTTTGTAACACATGGTGAATGTTAGCTATTAGTGTGATGGTGGATTTCATGATGTCTATCGATATGATGCTTTGAGGTCCACAGGAAACCATGTGTAAACAGGTGCCTTTTCACATTGCCAGTTATCAAAACAGACATCACTGTACTTATATTTCTAAAATGCACTTAACAGAAATTCAATACTGCAGTAATTTCTGAAAAGGGCTCTAACTAAAATATAGTTCTCGTATCGAGTGTAGTTCCGTATATCCCCCAAAAATCTCATCCTCATTGAGTCTCTCAGGGATACCTCCAGTAGCTCAGCAGTCATTCAAAGGCCCCATGGCTTGAAGTCTGGAAAGTCAGGGTGCAGTGCCTCCAGGTGCCAGGGGCACTCTACCACTTAACCCCTAGTCCAGTTGATTTAAGACTACGCAGATTTGTTTCCTCCTCTGAGACAGGACCCAGCAGGGTCTTATCAACTGGTTGTCCCCAGGGAAGAGAAACTTCCTCCAGGACAAGCTAATCAACCACATCAAATAAGGGCAGAGAGGAAGAGCCTCCTCTGTTCCATGCGTGAATGCTCATAGAGTTATGAAAAGGCCTTCAGAGTGTCATGATAAGAGGAAAAATAACTCAAATGTGGGGTGTGGGATGATTTAGCAGACAGCTGGGCCACTGTGGTTGGTTGTCAGAAACTTCAGCAGTTTCTTAATCCTTATATACAGAGCAGTAAAGAGTTTCAGAGAAAAGAAAATGACCTTGGGAAGGTCATCTTCTAAGACAGACACTGGGAGTTGTAAGCATTGCATAGAAGGTGTTTGGTGACCCATCTACACATGAGGAAGAGATAAAGCCCAGGTCTCACTCTTCTTAGACACACAGACTTTATTCCTTTACACAGTTATAGTCAAACTTCTTGTGGCTGCGACAAAGAACCCACCCAAAAGCTGCTTATGGAGGAATGGGTTTATTATGAATTATGGACTCAAAGGAAAGCTCTATGATGGCAGGGAAAATGAAGGCGTGAGCAGGAGGGTGGACATCACCTCTGCCACAGCTCTGCAAAAAACACTGGCAATGGGAAGCTGGTTTATAACCCGCATAAGCCTGCCCCCAACCACACAGCTCTAACAAGGTTCTGATACCCAAACTGCCATCAGCTGGGGATTGAGCATTCAGAACACATTCCTTTATGGGGGACACCTGGATCAAAATATCACACACACCCAGGGCATATAAGAAAAAAAATGGAATAGGTTCAGCTGTTATACTTATTCCAATATGCCTTTTCAATTGTTTATTGAAGTTTCAAATAACCTTTTGAATAAACCTTTTTATCTAAACTTTTATAAGTATCAGAACAATTTATACAAAACACTTCTGACATTTGTTTTAAGTATGCTTCTCAATCAATCAACTAATTAAAGGTAAGGTCACAAAGATGCCGTGTAACAGAATATGGAAAATGTCTTTCTTAGCATCTAAAAGGATTTCTTTAAATTAAGTGTAAAGAAGAAATGGTAGGAAACACCTGGATATATGACTATGTTTATATTTCCCGTATTTCTCTCTAGGATTTGCACAAAGGAAAAATGGATCATATAAGCTACATACCACTAGTTATAATAAACCCAACAGTTAAATAACCTACATATGTAACTTTATTGGGTGGAGATGAATCTCATACACAGGTGAAAGTGTCCACAAAATATCAAATATATGTAGAAAGTTAGTGATGTAGAAATTTGAAGAACTGAGCTGTTTCCTTGTGTTCCAATAACATTTAAATAAAATCAAGAGAATGTTTGCGCCTTTGGAAAGTTAAGAAAACATCACAAAAGAAGGAGCCATTTCCATCAGCTTCTCCTCGCATGAGTTTCTCTGATGCGTGGAGCACTGCACACGTTCCCATCAGTGAGCTTTCATTTCAACATTGATAAAACTGAAGCCCTGATTCCCATTGTGTGTTCCTCCCAGTGCTGAGGTGATGGATGTTTGGGAGAGACACAGAGAAGTGCACTTGTGTGTCCAGAATAAGAGAGTACTTCTATGCCCACTTGTATCTCCACAAACATTTACTGTTCTCCATCTGCCCCATGCTGCTTCCCTGATTATCATCAGTGTGACAGTCATAGAGTCCTTGCTTTCTGGAATGTAGCTTGTGTTCTAAGATGGGGATTTGACAGATACATAAATGACTTTTCCCAGTGTGTAGCCATGTGGGTGCCAGAGAAATAGAACTGAGAACAGGAATGCACTTCCAAGATCAGGGAGCCTAATCTACCTCCTTTTATAGACAAGGAAATTAGGCCAAGAGTAAGTGTCTAGTTTAAGGTCACACTGCACGTTAGAACACACCAGGACTGGAAGTTAGCATCAAATGAAGCTCTTTTCAATTTAAATTGTACTACTCTTTTTGGGGAATTTAAATAACTTTAATTTGCTCTTGGACATTGGTATGTTGAACTTTCACATGCAAGTATAAAAATATCCTGAAACTTTTTTTCTGAACACTGAAAAATACATGGAGTGAACTAAACTTTTGACTGAGTTGGGTAAATATCACTTTACAACTTTCTAACTCTATTTTTCTTGCATTTGAGACATTATACAAAGAGTTACAACATTCAAAAAGTTCAGTCAAACAACCCAGCGGACCCCTACAGATAGGTCATGACAAGAGTACTGTTTTTGTTGTGCACAGAAAATCTGAAATTTATCTTGAATGCATGAGAGCAGAAGGTGCTAATCTCTGGGAAACATTTTTGACCTTCATGTAAGTGTGGTTCCAAGGCCTGTGAATATTGACTAGGGTATATTTCAAATAGCAGGAACTACATGGACCTCTGTAGAATTCTTAAATTACAAAGTTCAGAGGAACATCTTGGTACATCTGATCAACAACAACAAAAAATAGGAGAAATGGTTAGACTCATATATGTGTGTGAATCAAAATGCAAACTCCACACAAAAGAAATGTTAACCTCACTCATTTATTTATCACTCATTCCTTAAAGAAAACATGATGTCCATGTCTCATGAGATAGTTTTAATAAAACACGCATCTAGAGTTATTTTTCTGCTATATCTATGGTAACATTTATTTCTGAATAATCCTTCAACTGGACCCTAATGTGAATAGCTGTAGAAATTTGCTGGGAAATGAAGAAATGGATGAAAATGTAGCTTTTGTAATCTTCTCAGCAATGATGGTATATTTCTGATTTACTTCCTTGAAGCTGGAGTGGGTCACCCATATCAACTATGTTACCACTAAGACACTGAGTGAGGACCCATGGGCCACAACACCTGCTCATTGCTGTCCTTTACTGGGGACAGTAGCTCCTGCCAATAATTTAAAAATAGGTCTATTGATGTTTCCAGGAGACAACACAGCTGAAATTCAGCCAACTTACTTATTGGTGCTTGTCAGTTAACTCATGTGGGCTAGGCCTGGAGATCACTTCAACATCACAGGAATTTGGCTCTAGCGTGTGCAAGCTTCCTTGGAGGAGATCTTTCTCAGGTTCAGCATTGAGTTCATTTGTGCCCCTAGCATCTGTTAATATGGTGTATGTACTTGCCTTCTATTTCCGAGTCCTTCTGGTATACCTAAGTGCCTTTCAAAGATTAGCCTTCACAGCATCCCAGAGTGGTCTGTTCCACAATTTCTTGCTGCTTGTGCTTGGAATCTTAGTTCCTGAGGTAAACAGAAAACAACCGAAAATATTGCATCAGCCCAGGCCCTGTCCATGAAATCTACTGAATTTCTCTCATTGATTATTATTATTATTATTATTATTATTATTATTATTATTAGTAGTAGTAGTAGTATTACACTCAGGTTTTTCATTTATATAATTGGGATATATATATATATATATATATATATATATATATATATATATATATATTACTCAAACATTATTGAAAATGTCTTTTGGCTTTGCCTTTCCATCAGATAATCTCTGATCAGCTGTCTAAACATGGAAGATAGTGTCCTCTTTCTAAAGTAAGTCTAACTGACAAACAGCTCTGTGATTCCTACCTGGCCATCACATCCGCTGTTGGACCTGCATCTTTGGGCCTGTAACAGAGGATGGCTGCCCTCTAGTGACTAGTTAGCTCCGTTGTTTCAATTTAGATCAAAAGGGGAATGAATGTTTAAAACAGACATCCTATTTTCCCCTCAAACACAGGGGCATTGAGAGGCCTTTATAGAGAGAATGTAATATATACAGGGTTAATTATGCTGAATGTTATCTTGAGGAATCACAGACGTACGGGCAATGCAGAGGTACAACTCTGGGTGTTTCTATCATAACACGTTGCCAACATGCATTTCTAAAAATCTCAACCGTTTTCAAGTTTAACTGCTATCAGTGAAATAATCATACATTGTTTTAATAATTGCAATCGCGGAACACAAATTATGCAGAAAGGCTTATACCTAAATTTACTGTTAACTATTGAATTTTCTTACATTTCTTGAATCATTTTACTTCATATTCTTCCTGACAACGAAAGCACTATGTTCATTTGGTAAGCAATTTATATTTTCCTTTTCTTTTTCCTTTCTTTCTTTCTTTCTTTCCTTCCTTCCTTCCTTCCTTCCTTCCTTCCTTCCTTCCTTCCTTCCTTCCTTCCTTCTTTCTTTCTTTCTTTCTTTCTTTCTTTCTTTCTTTCTTTCTTTCTTTCTTTCTTTCTTTCCTTCTTTCTTTTTTCAAATAAATTCCTATTTTCCTAAATGGTGAAATGTCTGCGGCTGAATGGAGATGATCACCCATTCCTGGGTGCATCACGTTACACTTAAAATTCAAACCAGCAAGCCTGGAACCGCCCTGATCAATAGGAGAAAAGCACAGAGATCCAGAGCGCCAGGCAAGTTGGTTTTCTCTTGTCACATCCACCACGAGGTACAGCATGGTGATGTTTGATTTGATTAATTTCAAAGTAAGGAAAACAGAAAGAAAGAAGGAAAAGAAAAGAATCCATGCCCTTTGGCCCATTCCTGATGGAGCTGAAACCAAAAAAGGCCAGTGCCAACCAGACCGGAGAAAAATCACCTTTTTGAAGGCTGACAGGAGAACAAATCATTTTTTATTTACCACCTCATTTTAACCCCATCCCCAAACAAAAGACATTTTCTACAATGGATTGCTTTTTTTCTACAAAAGTGAGTTTTTTTTATAAATGACCTCAAATGTGATGAAAGGCTGAAGAAAGATGAACTCAAACACTTCACGTGAGGCAACCATGAAAATCAGTGTGGAATTCCCTAAAATGCTAAAAACAACAGCTATACCATATGATCCAGCTATTTTGCTCTTGAGTATCTGCCTGAAAAACTCTAAGACAGTATAGCACAGAGTGATACTCACAATCTAATTTATAGATTCATTACTCACAGTAGCCAATATATAGAATAAGCCTAGACTCCCATGAATAAAGAAAATGTGTTGAATGCAGAAGATAAGTCTAGTTGTTCATGAAACAAATGAAATTATGTCATTTTTAGAAAAAAAATTGATTAACAGGATTATAAAGTGAATGAAGTCCCAGAGATCAGAAAGGCTGGTGTCACATGGCTTTTCTCCTATGTGGAATCTAGACTTAAATACATACATACATATCCGTCTCATGTATATGTATATATACATACATGAAAAAAAATGGTAGACTATGTTGGGAAAGAGAAAGGGTGTGCAGGGTACTTGGGGCACTAAGAGTGTGGCACACACACTCACACTTGTGCGCGGACACACATGAATTCAAGGATAGGAAAAATTGGTAAAAATGAATGAATGTCACTTGCTCATATATCTAATGAAAAGACTTGATATTAAGACAGGATGCAAGTCTAGTTTTCCACACAGCTCTGTATGCAAATGGCCCAGGAAATGACCCAAAACAGCAAATCCACAGGAAGTGAAGATCCTCATTTACATTCATGTCTCAAGAAACTCTGAGAGGACAATTTGTTGATTTATGTCATAGTCTCTTCATAGAAAACACATTGTTTTCTTTGGTGCAATAAAATGAAATAAACAGAGATGATCTGTAGGGGGATAAAACCAAATTGTCTGGGCTGTGTGGTTAAGGTCAACCCTCTAAAATCAACTGATAACAATTTCACTAGGTCCCTCTGCCCATCCCAGTGATTGTGGAGGGAAGACTCAGCAAATATGTGTATGATTCTGGATTATCATGGGGCCAAGTGCCCAGGGGTTACATGCAGACAACTTGAGCTCTGCACTCAGTGTCACCAAAACAAATGCATAGTAGTGCATACAGAGCGAAACATATGGATTAACTGTCTGCAGGCCAGGGAGGTCACACCTAGGAATAACTCCACATTGACTAGATCAACATTTTACATGGCAAATTGGAAATCTGCAGAGAGACAAGGGGGTCAAGGAAGAGACAGAGGAGGAGGAGACAGACGATGAAGAAGGAGAAGAAGGAGGAGGAAGAAGAGGAGGAGGAGGAGGAGGAAGAGGAGAAGGAAGAGGAAGAGTAGTAGTAGAAGGAGACACTAGGTAATAATTATACTTCATTCTGGAATTTGTGCATCTTTTTTATAAATCTTACCTATAATCCTGATATTGTAAAATCTTTAGCATTTCAATAAATGAAAATCTAATTAACCAGCCACTTACACAATCACAAACCTCCACATCCCTTTCATTACAGTCTACATTACCCTAAATACTGGTTAAAAAAATCTGTGAAAGTCCTGAAAATGCTTAATGTTTATACAATATGCAACCCAACAATCTAGTTAGGGAGCATGTAGGAGAGAAGTGCAGAATATCAATACCTGTTTCAAAGTCAAACACATATGGAGAGTTGATAGCATTGCAGAGAATGGAAAGTTATAACGCAAGTGCGTGAAGGAGTTGGTGGTCAGGAAAAGCAAGAGAAGCCGTCTTTGGAAACCTCTGAGCTCCTCCATTGATGAATGCAGAAGCCATAGGGACGATGATCACAGAGCCCACGTGATCAGGAGGAAGCCTAGCAGGAGTTTGCACAGAGAGTCAGTTCTGAAGCCTTGTGCCACATCAAACAACTTGTTCTTACGCACAGTAAAATTAAAAGACAGGTTTAATTAAATGACAGATTAAGTAAAATACTTCCTTTTATTAAATTTTGAAGGAATTGAGGTATTTTTTTCCTAGCATGTCTGAAGAGACCCAGAGAAAACATTTCATATATTGACATCATAGAAAGATAAGTAATCAAAAACAAAAACAAAAAAAAAAAAAACTTTAAGGTGATTCAACTGCTTTTTCCACAGTGAAAACTCCGAGTCAAGACGCACCATAACCAAACAGAGAATAATCAGGAAGATTTTAGGATTCTGTCTGAATGGATAAAGAGTAAAGCACAACACAAAAACTTTCAGCCTTTCGTAGAAATAATAAATTAATCTGAATAATCCCTTCTCAAATAGAATACAAGAGATGAAATAATATACTTTGTCTATGAAGGAAGAGAATGAAATAGAATACTGAGAGACTATGAAAGTGCTTCCAAAGAAACAAAATTTCTAGGAAAAAACAATGATTCAATACAAAGATTAACAAGATTAGAAATTGCTCAAAGTATAAAAGGGAAAGATCAAGAAATTGAAGATGTATTTTTCAGGATGCAGCGAGAGAGCTGGGGCCCATCTAACCCTACCAACCTACCGTAGGCTGATACCTGAGATTCTGGCAAGAGAGAAGCCACCACAGTCATATGGTGGAGGATCCATATGGAACCCCACAGAGAATGTCGGGATGAACAAGGGACCCACAGACACAGACATTCAATCAACACAGGATAAGCCAGTGAGACAGAAACCAAAGATCTTCTACACAAAGACCCCTAAATTCACAATCTTAAAGCAACCTTAATACTCATCCACCATGACTCAGGGAACTATGCGGAAGAGGGGGCGGAAAGATTGTGAGAGCCGTGGTGGGGGAGACTGTCCAGAAACATGGCACCCTTCAGTATCAACACACTTGGGCCAGGAAGACCGGGCTGAGTACTAAGCTATCCAGGGTCCCCTGCCACAAGGACTGATCCAGATGGCCCAAGGAGGAGGATATCCAGCTGATTGGGGATGGGGAGGGGGGCATTAGAGAATTGGGGATAACAACTCATTGTTTGCCCACTGAATAATGTAGCTCATTATGGACAATAAATATATATTTAAGAAAAAAGAGGTGGAAAAATGTAAAATATAAACATTGATATCGACTGGAGAAGATCAATGTTCATTAGTGGTGGTTTTGGAACAAAAACAGAGGTTAAGTCCTATATTATCAAATAACATGAAACATCCCCAAATAAAATTTTTAAAAGTAGAAACAATTATCAATGGTACAACATTCTACATTGAACACTCACACACAAAAATATAGTAGATATACTAAAACAAGCCTACATAAAATTGAAACTATATACATAAGAAATTGTCGGAATTAAAAGCTGCTTTGAACACAGGGGGACACTTGAGAGAATGAGATTGTTTTACTTATGAATTTTCAATTTGGCAAAATAGGCAATCAAAGTGCAAAATATTTTCAGATACACTTCAACACAAGAAATCTTCCTTAAGGACTCGATCTAGGATGCCCTTATCTTATACAGATATAATAGGAAGCCCCAGAATGTAGGTATGGAAGAGGATTGAAATAATAGTAAAAACATAAGTCCATCCCCAAAATTTCTTTAATAGACAACTTCATAATTATTCTAAATTATAAAGTATAAGGTTCCTTGTGAAGTTGATGAATAGTCTAATTTTAAATAAAAATATTGCTTTTGTATCAATAATATATTTCTGTACAATGATGGCTTATTGAATATTGAACATACACATACATTTTTCTTCCTGCCTGAACCCTCATGTAATTATAAAACAAGGTAAAATATAGCAATGGATTAAAAAAAAACAGTCAGGTGTAGTGGTTTGATCCAGGTGTTCCCCATAAATTCATGTGTTTTTAATGCTCGATATCTAGCTGATGGCAATTTTGGAATTGGAATCCTCTTGGAGGTGTGTTGTTGAGATTGGGCTTATGGAGGTTCTAGCCAGATTCTCCTTGACAGTGTTTGGCACAATCTCCTGCTGCTCTTGTCCACCTGCTGTTGGCCAAGAGGTGATGTCCAGCCTCTGCTCATGCTGTTTTCTTTCCTGACATCAAGTCTGTAAGCCAAAATAACCCCTTTCCTCCACAAGCTGCTGGTGTCAGGTTCTTTGTGACAGCAACAAGAAGCAGACTACAAACAGGTGGCAAGAGATAGAACAATGACAAATTATAAATAGCATTTTAGACAGCAGAACTGAGTTCAGTTCCAATAGTCAAAAGCTGAAAATCACACCACAGAATCTCCTGAGGACTTGATTTGGGAAAAGCAAGTAATTTTTTATACAAAAGGAAATGATAAAATTAGGCAGGACTCTTTGAAAAATAAGCAGTGGAAATCTCAGATCTAAAATCTCAGATCTCTTACCATTTACAGTTGACAATTGCCTCATTCCAAGGTGGGGCATTCTCTGGAGATGGTCACATAATTCTAGAAGCTTTGATACTGGGCTTTTGTGATGGTGGGAATGGAGTGTGACTTAGAGAGAATACAGAACTCACTCTCCTCCCAGCAAGATGAGAACCAAGAGATTGCCCTACACAGAAACTACTTTTGCCTTTCTCTGAGTAACATTCCCCACCCTGTGTCTTAGGAGGTTTCCCTACTGTAAAGTAAGTAGTTGCCAAGTCCCAATGATGTGGAATTTCTAGTCAGTTTTCCAATGAAGACAG